>CAJNIZ010043765.1:0-14096 GCA_905231905.1 Symbiodinium pilosum
ATGCTCAGGAAGGGCTGTTCAGCAGAAACCCTAATTCCTAAATATCTACTACGTAATCCCTATAATACCTTTAAAAGTACCACTAATCGCTATAATGCTTATTCTGGGGACCCCAGAAAAGTACCCAATAGGAAACCCCCAAACCCTGCGCCCTAAACTCTAAACCCTAAGCCCTAAACTCTAAACCCTAAGGCCTAAACCCTAAACCAAATCCCCACGGCCAGCTCAACGTACGATTCTCGCCAAGGCTCTAAGGATATATTGGGGTAAATATGGGGATAAATTAGAGATAATATAGAGGTTATATAGGGTATATTTATGTTTATATAGGGGTACATGAAGGTGTGATATTGAGGATTATATGGGGTTATATTGGGATAATGGAAAATAGAATGAAAACGACAATTTAGGGCGTAGGGTTTAGGGTATAGTGTATTGTGGAAGCCTGAGAAAAGCAGGAACAGCAGCTACAGGAACCTGTGTAGAAAATTTGTTTGTAGGGTTTTAGGTTTTGCTGTTACGTAGAGTAAACTGCCCCATAACCGTTCCCCAAAACCTATGTCAATTATTGACACCCTAAACCCTAGATCCTCAACCCCCTGAACCCTAGACCCTCAAACCCACAACCCTACTTCATGGGTAGACCTGCCCCTTACACCTAAAACTCAGGGGGTAGACCCTTAAACCTAAACCGCGTAGGAGTCGGGGGCCAGGGGTTTCGGCCATGGAGGGGCGCAAGACTGATACCAAGCCGCTTGCAAGCAAGCCCTCAAGTTTTGGTTGAAGGGTTTAGGCACTAAGCACTAAACCCTTCAACTTAAGCCCTAAACCCTAAGACCTAAGAATTAGGGTTTAGGGATTTCGCTGCATGGCTAGGAAGGTTGTACTTCATTTCATGCTTAGGAAACGACAGCCGCAGAGGAACTGTTTGAGGAGGTTAACCCCAAGAGTCCAAATGGCCCAATGTAGGTGAAACTTACGGACTTTTGGGCCCAATGTAGGTATTACTTGTATACTTGGATCCCTAGGTTCAGGAAGCAGTTACAAACCTGTGGACTTCGGGTAAATGGCGGCCCATATAGATAGAACGACAGAGTTTGTCCGGACCAAGTATGTTTTTTATTGCGAAGCACTGCTGCTTCAATAATAGTAATGATAGTACTAGTAGTAATAATAGTAGTACAATAGTAACAATAGTAACCCTCATCCCTCTACATGGCCAAGGTGATGCGACAACCCCAACCCAATGTTTACTAATTACCCCCTTTACGCGTCCTTAACAATAAGCAAGACGTACAAACAAGCACCAAACGCACGCCCGGCCGCAAGGCGAACCCCTGGGACGAAGGTTGTTTGGGCGTTCGTTACACTTGTATGGCATAACGCTCTGTGTCCTAGAGGCAACACGGGTTCATACAGGCGTTCTCAAAACCATTTGACTATCGGTTGCTCTCCCTATGAGAAACATTTGTTGGTGCCATTCAAGAGGACCTCAGTGTTCAGAACTGCCCAGAAAACACAGAAGCTTAACTGGTTTGGAGCGTCATCCTCGTATAATCAGCAAACAACACATGTTAAGTTCAGTGGATTTGGGTTAAGGGTGCGTGTGCCATGTGGATGAGACTCGCATGTTCACGGCTTACCCCAGATATTCCTGGCCTGTACGATTGCAGATAGCTGCAACCACGCAAGCAAGCGAGCAAGCAAGCAAGAAAGCAAGCGCCGTGAACGCCAAAAGGTTAAGAAACAAAACCTCTGACTCCAATGCTTCAGGAACACCCAGGTCCCACGGGTGGACCTCGAAAAAGACAACGATGCAGCTGCGTTCCCTGGAAAGCCCTCTTTCCACTTGTAGACTCCTAGGCTTTATGCAAAGCAGGTGATGTTAGATAGGGGGCTTTGTGGTCCCATTCTTGGACGGAACTTAAAATGATTTACTAATAACGACACCCTCTTATTTTCTATATTAGGGTAACTTAATTTAAGGGTTTAGGATTTAGGATTTTGGGCTTAAGTGCCTTAACAACAACCCAGCCTAGGTCCCATGAATGGACGTACAGCGCCGGCCGCGTGCCCCTGAAGCTTTCGTCGCTGATATCCGGCCAACGTTCCATGGCATGCGGTTCAGTCTAGTGTTTAGGGATTGGGGTTTAGAGGCTTAGGGTTTGGGGTTTGGGTTTCAGGGTTGGCTTAGGCTCAAAGGTTTAGGAGCTAAGATTCAGGGTTTAGGGTTGGGTAGTTTAGGGTGGAGCGGGGAGAAGGAAGCTACTATACTCCAAGCCTCGTGTCTGTTTACAGGGGAGGATATATAAGCTACAGTCTAAACTAGTCTAAACTCCTTAAAGGGGGTTAGATAGGAGTCACTAGAAGGGAATATTATGCGGGTTTTCAAGGGTGATGCTAGGAGTTTAGACTATATCTCCTTTGTGTCTGCCGCGCTCCGCACTCCAAGTCCCCCAAACCATAAACCCTACCCATGGTATGGTCCAATGCAAAGTCCGAGGCTTTCAGAAGCCCGTTCGACGGCCGCCCCATGTTGTCGGGACGCCACGCCAACCGAGCTGCTAGCCTGCTTTGTTGCGCAGCTTAGGGTTTGGGGTTGAGGGTTTAGGGTGTTTCGTTGGGGTTGGGATGTGGAAGTTTATCAAAGTAGGGGACTCAAAGGGTCCCTAGGGGACATATATAGGGATTTTCAGGATAATTGTAATTCTCAAGCCGCCCTACATGCATCCGCACTCCGCTTTCTCAGTCGCCCGCACCCCCACCCAATGATATTGGTTCCTATCCGGGGACGAGCCATATCTATCGCCTCTGCAAAACTTTTCTAGACCGATTTTCAGACCCTCTTTAAACCCTCACCACATGACCCGGACCACAGGACCGCAAGGGATCTCGCGTAAATTTATAAGCCCTCGAGAAAATTCTTTATGAGACCTTCGTACATCGTCCGCAGACCTCCAGAAAACTCTCTAGCCTTTTGAAAAAAACCGTCTATAAACCCTGTGAACTCCCGAGCTCCCAGTAACGTTCTCTAAAGGCTGAGTTGGAAAGGGCTTTATGAACCATGCCTTTTCAATCTTTCAGAGCCTCACACATTGCAGAGGCCTATGGCTGCCACATTAAAGAGGACCTTGAAACAATGTGCATCAAAGAAAAGAGGATCCGGGGGCCTGCAAGACTACCCCCTTTGCCCAAACGATTACGGCTAAGAATTTTTATGGTTTTGAAGAAAGGTTTTATATGACATTGGTGGGCTTCAGGTTTAGGATGTGGTATCTGGATTCTGGATCTAAAGCTCTAAAGGCTGAATTGGAAAAGGATTTGGAAAGGCATACCTTCTAAAATTAAAAGGGAATGACAACTTTCCTACATGTTAGGCCTCCAAAATCAAAACACATTATAGGGGGCCTTGCAATCATTGCCCTGATCCTGAATAGGCAGCCCCCAAAACTCATTGTAGGGGACCCTTTCAATAAAGGAACATTAAGTTCCTTAACAGCAACCCAGTTTAGGGTTTAGGCTTTAGGTGTTTAGGGTTTACGGTGATGGTCTATTGGCCGTTTTTGTGTTTACAGGTCGGTGCAAACGGAAGACCGTTTGGTGATAAATGGCTAAGGGCTCACCTGAAAACCTTAAAATTTTCTAACAACCTAAAAGCCTTGCTATAAAAGCCATGGACCCCCCCGCAAACCTTCTCAAAGCCTTCATGAGCCACTCAAGAAAGATTATGCATCCTTTCTAAATCCAGTGGAGGCCTCTAACCTAAACCACCGCTAGCTTCACCAAGTCCATTGACTTCAGGGGGCTCAATGAAAGTAGGTGGGTTAAAGGGTTCTAGTGTATACTCTACGTACTCTATTGGGGGTTATTTCCTGTACCCCACCTCCCTTCATCCCACCTGTTGAGCCATTTGATAGTTAGAAGAGAAAGATTGACTTAAGCTTGTATGGGATTCTTACACCTAAGCCCTAAACCCTAAAACCTTAAACCCTGAAGCCCTAAAACCTAAACCCTAAAACCCTAAAAACCCTAAACCCAGGGAACCTCCCCCCCCCCCAAACCCTTTCTGCCCGGCCTAGCAGCCAAGGAGGCGAGGAGCTGGATGGCTTCCAAGGCAGTTGGCAGTTTCTCTAAGGCTTAGGGGGGTTATATAGGGGTTATATGGGCATTATTTAGAGGTTATATAGGGGTTATATAGGGATTATATAGGGGTTATATAGGGATTATAAAAGGGTTTTATAGGGATTGTATAAAGGATTATTTAGGGGTTATATAGGGATAGTGGAAAAGAAAATGGAAACTACTATAATGGGGTTTACTTTGGGTTTAAGGGTTTGGGATTTAGGGTTTCGGGTTTGGGGGTTCAGGGTTTAGGATCACGAAGAAGATTGTGGAAAAGCTTTGGCCCCTTTACCCCGAATTTCAGGGACCTTCTTATATTACAGGGGGAATGCCAAAGGACCGTCATTTTAGGAACGTTCCAACAAGACAACCCAGAGAGTCCAATAAATTTTCAGGAATGAAAAAACTTCAGACGATACTAGGACCCCTAGTATGGTTTAAGGCATATTGGTTAGTCTAGGGCCCTGGGTTTCCGGGGACAAAGTTGCAGGCGTAGGGCATTAGGGTCTAGTAGCTGGGGTTGTCAGGTTTTGCGTTGATACGCTTCCCAGTCTAACATTACCTACACCGACGGATCCAAATGGCCCAATGTAGGATATGTTTAACAACTTTGGGGTTTAGGGCTTAGGGATGTTTACTAACTCTAGGCCCAATGTAGGCATTATTTGTATACTTGGTTACCTGGGGTACAAGGGCTACCTGGATAGCAAGTGCTTTTAGGGTTCCGGCACTGCCCGGCTTGCTGGAGGGCAGCCAGCTTTTGGGCTGGAGCGCCGGAAATGCTAAAGCCTTCTAGGCTTCCTAATCTTCCTAAACCTATAAAAGATAGACTACCACCTAAATACCTAAGCGTTTTGACTCCAGGGTTTCATGGTTGCACCACGGAGTTGCACAACTTGGTCACTGGGATCAACTGACAGAACCTAGAAGCATATGAGCTACGGACCAACGCTAGGTTGGGGGCCCTACAGGGGAATATGTGTGTGTATATATATATACATATTTATTTTTTTTGGGGGGGGGAGGGGGGTCTAGGGAAACCTACTAAGCAATATACTAGAACTTTAGTCCAGGGGTCATATGGCTTCACGGACTTATTTGGGGCTATGTTGAGGGCACCATTGAGGGGTACCTAAATCCTACACCCTGACCCTAATTTGGAGTCTTGAAATTCAAATGTTCCTGTTTGAGATTCTGTCACCGCATGGTGTCAGGGTTTATGGCTTGGTGTAAGGGTTGGGGTTCAGGTCGTGGGGTTTAGGGTATGATGCGGCGACAGGGCTTTTGCCAACGCCCATGAAATTGGGCGTTTCAGGGTTTTGCGTTGAACATCATCGTTTCGCCTCGCTTCACACTTGGACTGCATTGCCCTTATGTCATAAACCGCAAGGTATACCTGCATACCTCTTACCTGTATCCGCAGAGCGAAGCTGTTGCGTGAGGCCTTGTCCCTGCGCCGTATGAACAGGAGGAGCTGCGCTTGGGTTTGGGGCACAAGTCCTTTATTGCTGGGAAGGGCTGCTTTTGAGGTAGATGCTGAGGGTGTAGGCCATTGACAGTGGATTAAGGCGCAGGGTGAACTTTAGAGTGCCTGACGTGCAGGTCTCCAGTTTGGGAAATTGGCGAGCATAAAGCGAGCGTTTTCAGAAATTGGGGGCTGCTGGGATGAACACGGCGTAAGTGTTTTTCCCCGAGAGCTTGTTTCTCAATGGAAAGAAGCCTTACATAGTCCCGTGCAAGGACGCCCAGAATCCACGAAATCCTAGTATCCCTTAATAACTCCTATAATATTCACGTATATAATCCCCTAAAAAGCCGCCTTTGAGTTGTTTAGAGCCTAAACCCTACATCCTAAACCGTATATAACCCCCCTGTAAGGAGTGTAGACTATAGCTCGCATTCCAGTAGATGGCTCTGGTTTGATGTTTCGAGTAGGCCACACGCAGCTTCAGTTGGAACGCTCCTCCACTACTTCAAATAAACTGCAAATCGCTTCCCCTTATTCTTACAAAGGGGTTAGGGTTTATGTCTACCTAAACCCCAAAAGTATGTAAAATAATAGCCCTAAACCCATAATAATAGCCATAAAGGCCAATATTTTACATACTTTTGGGGTCCAGGTAGGATTTACTGTCTATCTCTTTTTAGGTTTAGGCCTTAGAGGCCCTGAGCTCCAACAAGCTCGCCCTAAATTCCGATGACCGCAAGCCCTATAGCCTAACGCTAACCCATAATGACCAGCCTCACCACCCGCCCAAGCAGTAAAATAAATTGCTGTTAAGAATTAAAATTAGGTTTCCATAACTTCTGGATATAATCAATAATGAGGCTTTCTCGCTATAGTCAGTAAATGCAAGATTCTAAACAACAACCCGTAGTAATAGTGATACTCAGCTTGTCTTTACTGCTGTCGGGCATGTATTGCGTGCAGAGTTTTTGCCTGGGGAAGAGATTATAAACGCCCCGACGCATACACCCTCATGCAAGTTCTGCCCCTCAGGCACATTCAAGGGCTCTATGCTACGGAATGTCAGGCAAACCCAGGGTGGGCTGGGCTTTAAGGGCTTAAAGTATTGGATGCAGGGCTTAGGGTTCCAAACCTCCTTATGTGCCACCCCAGAACTAGGTACTTGGGATTTTGGTGATAGTAGTTGTAAAACAGGTCTCGGGTAAGTATATGAGTAGTGAGGATTTGGGCCCTTAGTGGTACACATCACAAGATGCAGATATCAACCTCATCTCCTAGCTTTCCCAAACCGCCACGGATGCCCAAAGCCCGAGACTTTGAATAAAGGGGGATATAACAGTCGCAAGTATAGAGTAAGATCATATTCTGCTTTGGCAAGAGTAAGAAGGATTCCTCTATTACCGGGCTCAACCTGCAAAAGTCCGAGCCCTAGACCCTTGAACTTTAGGCCCTTTTTAGCCCCTGAACCCTAAAGCCCTGAACCCCTAAAGCCTCATGTCCCCCAGGATGATGCGGACCTTGAGCTAAAGCCGGACATCATGGGCAGCTTGTTGAGTTTTAGGGTTTGGGGGCTTTCTCGGGTTTAAGGGGTATATAAGAGTCCCTCTCAGGGGGTTAGGGGGGTCATTGGGTTCAGGGTTTAGGGGTATGGTTTTGGTTTCAAGGGGTCTAGGGTTTAGGGCTTGGGGGTCTTCGGATTGGGGTTTACTTGGAGGGTCCGTAGATATCAGGAATGAACAACAGAATGGAGATTCCAACGCAAGTATATTTAGGACCTCTATAATAAGCCATGTTCTCCCCCCCAGTTCTCGGCATTGTGAAGCTTCTTACTAAGGCCCTCTGACTCTCTAGGCAGGATGCAGGGTGAATTTCCTTGCTTCTGCTTCAGAAGCTGAACGTTGAGGCGCTAAGCGGTGTATAAGTCTTAGGGCTCTAGGTGGCTTTCACTTTGTAGGATTGAAGGTGCAGCGATCAGAGCTTCAGCTTGTGCACGGTTTTTGGTCGGTAACTTGTCCTACTATGGACACAGAATCTTTCTTGTTACAGGACGTGCTTTGCGTAGTACGTTCTTCAATTGCGTACTTTTGTTCATCAAGTGTTCTGCCAAAAATGGCAACATCTTAAGTTTCAAAGCAGTGGGATTAAGCCGGAACCCAGGGTTTGCTGGAAATTCTCTGAGACTGCCTTTCAAGCTATGTAAACCTGTGGAGAGCTGGAATGATTATTTCTAGAGGCTTTTTAAGGAAGGTGGGCTTCAGGGTTTATAGTTTGACTGTGGTACAAGAGTGGTTTAGGGATGTTTAGGGTTTCCCTAAACCCTAAACCCTAAACCCTAATGGGTGACCTACCGAAAGCAAAGGTTTTGTGTAGGACTTCAAAGAGTTGAAGCTAGACCCTAATCCCATAGGCTTCAGGGTTTTTATTCCCCCCTTTAAGTAGATAGACTATGGCTTTGGGTATATTATACTAAGACCCCATATACCCCATATTCTATCTACCTTAAGGGGGACTATACACCCTAAACCCTATAATCCCTATACACCCTGAACTAAACCCTATAATCCCTATACACCCTGAACCCCCCCTCCTCCCCCCACCGTGAGGTCTGGCTGGACCGGGCGCTCGAAGTCAGGCCAGGGGAGCCAGAGGAGGTTTTGGTTAGGGTTTAGGGTTTAGGGTTCTGGGTTTACCTAGACCCCCCAAGTACCCTAAAATAAGGTCTATGAGGTTTCTATTTGGGGATACCTAGGGTTTATAGAGGGTACTTGGGGGGTCTGGGTAGAGATTAGGGTTTAGGGTTTAGGATTTCAATTTAGGGTTTATGCTTTAGGGATCATGATTTATAGGACTGGGAGTTTAATGGAAATGGGTTTTATGGAGGGTATACACTGTTTATGGGTATTAGGGCTGAGGTGTACGGTTTGAGGTCTAGTCTTTCCCTATTTAAGGTTAGGGGTTCAAAGTTTAGAGGCTTAGGGTGTCGGGTTATAGGTTGGTGAGTGGTTGAAGGGGTTTGGACATTCGGGTTTGGGATTCAGGCTTTCAGTTGTGGGGTTCGGGGCCTGGGGTCAGGGATTCAGCATTTCGTTGTCTTGGTTTCGGGCCAGTTGAGCGTGTACCTGGTGCAATCCATGCACGCTAAGGTCTTGGTACTCCATATGTTGCCCTAGAGCTCCAGTTACCTGAATAATGGGTTCTGGGTTCTATATACCCTATAGTTGCATAGTCCAGAAACCAACTATTTAGGGAACTGGGAGCCCTAGGGTTGGTCTCTTTAGATGTCTTTCTGGTCCCTAGACCCTGAAGCCTTTACTGGATTCATGTCTCTAGGGAGGACTCCACCAATGCAAAAGTGCAAAATGGACTCTTGACAGATCCAAAACTCTTGGGTTACAGAGCTTTTCAGATGGCATATTTCGGAGATCTACAGCTTCCGGTCATGCATTCATAGAATTCTCACCCTACGTAGTACCATAAAACCTTACCCTTATCATGGAGGCCGCTGCAGTAGGTTTCGGGATTCAGCTTTCACGCGGTGGTCCGCCAGCTGCTGAACAAGGCGACCGAGTGCTGCTGTGACGCTGTCTCGCGATCTTGCCCACTTTATGTGTACTGCAACACTTGGAACTCTGTGGTCGATTACAACTACTTGCCCGCTCGTAGAGTATGATTTTTCGGCTTCACTAGCTGATGGGGAGGTGGCAACGGTCGACTTGACCCGCGAGGAGCAGGCGTATAAACCTTTGGTAAACCGCAGACCTATACATCATTGGCCTCTCGCCTTAGATTGTGCAGAATTCCGAAGCCTTGCCAAACCTTAAAACCACAACCTTAACCCAACAATCTAAACTCCTAAGTGGGTAGAGTATACAAACAGATTGGGAGCATATTGTGCGGCCAGTTTTCAGAAAACACGGAATGCTTTTGTGAGCCTTCAACCATCTTAAATCTTAAACCTAACCCTTCGGCCCCGTTCAGCAGCTCACGGGTTGTGGTTTAGGGTTTAGGGTTCTAGTCTAGGGCTTAGGTAGGGTTCTAGGGTTTAGGTAGGGTTCTAGGGTTTAGGTAGGGTTCTGGGGTTTAGGGTTCTAGGGTTTAGCTAGGGTTTAGGGTTCTAGGGTTTAGGTAGGGTTCTAGGGAGTAGGTAGGGTTTTAGGGTTTAGGGTTCTAGGGTTTGGGTAGGCTTCTAGGGTTGAGGGTTCTGGGGTTTAGGCGTCTAGGGTTTAGGCTTCTAGAGTTTAGGGGTGAGGCGCTTGAAAGCGGCAACACTAGGTCACATGGTCGAGGGTGCACAGCGGTAGGTTTAGAAGCATGTTTGGTTCTATTCTTCCATATTCCCTATACTCCTTATATACCCCTAAACCCTACACCCTGAAAATCTGTGTTCGTACAGGGCCAGCAAACCTGCCTTAGTGCGGAGTTTGGGGTTCAAGGCAGATGCAGGCCATGAGGATGTAAGGCAGCATTGTCCTTTTCAACCTCAGGGTTCAGGGTTCCCAAGAAGAATGCACAGATGGAATTGTAGGCCTCCTCTGAGGGGTTCTCTATTGAGGGCCTCGGCTGCATTCGATTTATGGAATATCTAGCAGGGATTGTCCCTTGATTATCGTATGTAGGGTAGGATTCAGAGTTTTTCAACTTAGGGTCGAGGGGAATGTCTTAGACTTGTCTAAGGACCCCGTGTTGGAGTTCCCGAGTTGAAGTTTCACGACATCTCCCCCACACGCGGTACATCATCCTGCACCTCACCCCAAACCCTCTCACGATGCCCAGAAACTCCTACGATATCCAATGGTGGCCGCATGCTATCTATGGCCTCAAATCATGGCCGCCAGAACGTACGCAAGCCCGAAAAGCTTCCCGTAATTGTGGGGTTTTGGATTTAGGGTTTAGGGTTGGGCGTGGGGTAAGAGGATGCGCAGTGCACCAGCCAATCCAGGAAGCTACTCGGGGGTCTCAAGAAATTGGGGGGTCCTTGTTTTGGGGCCACAAAACCCGGATTATCGTGTTTTGGAATTGTTTATTGGGGTCCCCTTGCATGTGGAAACTACCACTCCTTCCAGAGGACGTGTAGAACCCGGCACCTATGTCTTTGAAGGTCTGCTGCCCGGCTGGTAAAGCCTCTCGACCCGACACCTGCTTTATGACGCACCGCTATGTCAAGCAGGACGGATGAAGAGAGATGGGAGTTTCCCAGTGGCCCTCACAGAATGTTTAAGGGAACCCTCATAATCTCCGCATATCTCTATACATGCCTCGATCCCGTACGGGTATGGATACTACCTTGTCAGAAACTCTTAGACGAGCGTTGCAATTTCTGATAGCGGGGTATGCTAAGGCACTTCATAAACTACTTAAGGAGCTGACGTACTTGGGCGGGATCATCGCGCAGTACTTCTAATACTGTAGTAGGACGTGTTCTGGCCCTAGCTTTCACTGCAATTGCAGCTGCAGCACCAAGAGGAAGGCCGCCCCTTCCTCCTCAGCGGGGGAGGGCCCTGCCCTAAACCCTAGGGTTTAGGGTTGAGAATCCCCGCCTGGGCAGGAGATTGCATACCTCGCCAGACGTATCGACGAGGTCGGGCGGTACTTCCTGGCTCTCCGCTTGCATTTGGATGTGGGGGGTTGGTACTACAAAGCTGTAGGTAATTGGGCTCACAGGTAAGGCTTAGGTGTGGCTAGGTGTTGTTTTCTTTGGAGAAGGTATAAAGTCGTATAAGGGTATATAAGGATTGAGAGTTTAGGGTTTAAAATGTAGGGTCAGGGCCTCAGGGTTCTGCGGCTCAGTTTGGAAGGGCTTTATATAGAAATGTAATCGGGATACATAGGGGTCTGCAGGATCATGGGCGCTGGCTTGGTTCGGATCTTTTCTAGGGGAGGCTATGGAATTTTTTGGGGTCTAGTTCAAATGAGAAGTAACAGGGACATATAGGAGCACCTAGGAGCATAGAAAGGGTTTAGCGCTTGAAGGTGTCCACCCTGGAGCTCCAAATGCACAATGTAGTATTGATGGACTTCAGGTGCCAATGTAGGCAGACCCTAAACCCGGAAAAACCTAGATCCCTAGGCCCTAAACCCTAAACCCTAAAACCCTGAACCCTAAACCCCTAAAACCCTAACCCCCGTAACCCTACAATCCCTTATCCTCTTCTGAGGGCCCCAGAATAAGCCTTCATTCTTTCATTCAGCAATTCTACTCCACCAGGTACCCACAGACCTGCCTTTTCAGTCTACCTTGCCTGCATGGTAGCAGCCATACCTTCAGCCGTCTCTTAGGCATAGAGGGGAAAACCATACCCTGAACCTTACACCCTAAACCCTATTCCCCAAACCCTAATCCCGTAACCCTTAACCCTAAACCGTAATCCCTACACCCTAAAATATGAGCATCGGGTTTACAGGTGAGCCACCCTAAGCCCTAATCCTGAAACCCCAAACCCTAAACCCTAAACCCCAATAGCCTTAAGGCTCTCGAGACGATCATTGGCTCTGGCGCCATGGGTCCAGTCCTGGACCGCGCGCTTAAGGACTCGGCGCCAGGGTTACTCTTGGGTTTGGGTTTAGGGTTTAGGGTTTAGGGTTTAGGGTGGGGGTTTACATAGGTGGATAAAGAGTAAAGGGTCAAAGGGTTTGGGGATGTAGTAGTTTCCCTAGATAGGGGAACCTCAATATAGAGCCCAAGAAATTACAATCCTTATTATGCGGACCTCCAAAAAGGTACTTCTAATTTGGGGAAACCTCCATTTAAGGGTTAAAGACGCAGCTATAGGGGTCCAGCTTAGGATCTGGTAGAGGGAGGTGAGTGGGGTAACATAGGCATCTCTCGTGATTTCAGATTGTAGGGTGTAGCGTTTAGGCGCTGGGTTTCCAAGATAACAAGGGCCACCCTTTTCTTCGGAGTCACCATTGTGCGGATTGTAGTGTGCATTAGCATTAAATTCTCCATACTTGTGGAAACTACCATATTTAGGAATGCACTCGGGGTCCATAGGGCACAGTCTGGGACGGTGGATTTTAGGTTTGGGGACTTAATGATCTTTCAGGTTTAGGCCTTTGAGAGCCCTAAACCCTAAACCCTAAACCCTAAGCCTTAAACCTTAATCCCTAAACCCTAAACCTTAAACCCTAAACCCTACACCTTAAACCCTGATTAGGGCAGGGGATAAAGCTTTTTTCAGGGGACCCAACTCCTACCTGACTAGGGTTGAGGGTTTAGGGTTTCAGGGTTTAAGGTTTGGTGTTTGGGGCTAAGGGCTTAGGGTTAAGGGTGTAGGGGGTATAGATATAGGGTTTCAGGTTCAGGGTTTAGGGTTCACGGTAGCAAATAATGGCCCTAACTCTCCTAAAATGTTGAAAGATGTCATTATTCGATACACTCTATGGGTCCAGGTATGAGCCCTGAATCCTAAAGCCTAAACCTTCAGGGGACTCTAAACCCTACACTCCCCCAAATTAACATGGAAACCCATATAGTCCCCTTTTAGAAGGACTGTAGTCTTTATAGGGCCCTTTTGGGGTTTCCATGTTAGTTTCCGGGAGTGTAAACCCTTGAAACCAAAGTGCAGGACTTGGAGGAGCATATCCAGCATCCGGAAGCTCGGCCGGGGCTACGAGGGAGCTTAGGCTTGGAGTTTAGGGATTAAGGATTATAGATTCGGGTTTAGGGTTTAGGGTTTAGGGTTGGAGTTTATATGCCCTAAACTCTATAGGGTTTACCTGAACCCCAAAAGTTTTGTTTATAATCAGGGCGCTTTGGCTCGTGCCATGATTTGCCTATTATTGGGGTCCAGGTAGGGCTTTGGAGTTTAGGGTTGTATACGGGTTAAGTTTTGAGGGCTTAGGGTATAGTTTTTGTTCCAAGGTTTTTGCGCTGCGGTTTCGGAGTTTATGGTTGGGGAATTAGGCATGTATAGGTCTTTTCACGAGCTATAATGAGGATGACGATGGTGGTGGTGGTAATGATGATGATGATGATGATGATGATGATGATGATGTTGCCGGACATTTCGGATCAGATTGGATGTGAAAAGTCCCAAACGCCTAACTCTATAAACTCTAAATGGGAACTTCAAGACCCTGGGTCTTGGGCTTTGGTAGTCCAAGGACACACAGTTATACGGGAGTTTTGCAAAATTACAATGCCTACTGGGGATGGCAGAGTCCCGCTACAACCCCTCCGCCCGAAGACATGTTTTGTCATTTCCACCTTCAGTAGCTCCCCAAATGATAACCTGCAGTCAATCTTGCCCAAATCCCAGGTACGCGAGCAGCTTGCACTTGCCAGGATCTTGAATAAACACTAAACCCTAAACCCTAATAGGACCCCTAAGCCCACAACTCCGAACCTTAAAGCTTGAAAAACGCGCGCCAGGGTTATCAAGGGTTGAGGGTTCCGGGCTGGTAGGGGTGGCCTGGTATGTGGGTGATTAAGCCCTACCGTACACCCTAACCTTTAAACCCTACACCCTCAAACCCTAAAACTCCCAAACCCTAACCCCCTAAACCC
>CAJNIZ010043765.1:14165-24542 GCA_905231905.1 Symbiodinium pilosum
GGCTTAGGGTTCTTAGGGTTTAGGGCTTGGGATTTAGGGTTCAGGGTTTAGGGCCTTGGGTTAGCTAGGAGTGAAGAAAGGGATACCTATTGAAGTCCCTATGTAACCCATTATGGTGGTTTCCATTTTCTTTTCCATAACTGTCATTCCCAGCTACCCGAAGGTAAGTTCAGGGCTGAGGGCTTAGGATTGAGAAGGGTTAGGGCTTGGGGTTTAGGGTTTAGAGTTTAGGGCTTGGGGCTTGGGGTTTAGGGGTTTAAGGTTTATGCATTCCCAGCTACCCAAAGGTAAGTTTAGGGCTGAGGGCTGGCGGCTGGTATCTTGCGCAGGTGGGAGTGCTTCGCCGCAAGCTCCAGGAGCTTGCGAAACTGCAGCTCCCGGGCCTGATGCCGCGCGTCAGCTTCCTGACGATGGACGTCTGCGTTTGACGCCCTTGCGGCGTCGCGCGGTCCGTTGTCATTTTCTGGAAGTACAGGAGGACTCCGCCGCGGAAGCGGCCTGGAGTCCGGAGGAACTCGCGCTCATTGTCCCGGTCTCTGCCAGCACTGGTCCTTTGAATGACCTGGCAGAGCATTGCGTCGGCTGTGTGGAGGGTCTCGTACGAGCCCTCAACCCCGACATCAAGTGCGCGAGCCTCCTTGATTTTTTACGTAGCCGCGCTTGCACCTACGGGGTGGGGGAGGTGCGGCTGCCGCACACCGCGGCGCCACGTCCTGCCTTCGTTGTACGCGGCCGGCTTTTTAAAGGCGACACGTTTTTTGCTTGCTTTCATTGAGCGAAAAGGAGGGAGGCGCGCGCTGGGGGTCGGTTTTTGGTCCATGTGTGACGTGTGTGGCTTGTCTCTGGCATGTCAAGCTTAGCTTTTTGTGATGCGTTTCGTGGGCTCGAGCGTCTGTAGCGGCTCTTCGTGGCCCCTTCTGCAGCTTGTTCTGTCATCCATTTCCGCGCTGCCGTGCTGCACTGAGTTAAGCTTAGCTTTTGTAGTTCTGCGAATGTTGCTGTTTGGGTCGTTGCTTGCTGTGTGGAGTGTGAGGTCTCTGCGATGGCGTTGGCCCAGCTCATTGCCGAGTATTCGCAGCTGCCAGGAAAGTCTCTCCTGGAGGCCGCCGGGCCGCGGGGGAGGGGCCAGGAGCCCTTGCGGTTGTCGGGTCGGTTAACCTCTAAGACCCGGTTAGTCTATTTCCTGACTATTATCCTATATCCTATTTCCTGACTATTAGTCTATTTTCAAATAGACTATTAGTCTATTTTCCTAAATAGGATTTGCCCAGAAAATAGTCTATTTTAGTAAATAGACTATAGTCTATTTTATAAAATAGACTTTGGAGCAGATCTTATTTCATGAAATAAGCTTGGCTCGGAAGAGGCGATTGCATGAAATGAGCTGTGCTTCTACTGTGCTTGCTAGGGTGTTTGTGTTAGTGGGGAGATTGAAGCAACATGTTTTTTCAGTTTGAGACATGTTGCTTTTTTCTCCCTGGCAATTTCTGTGATTTTGGTGCATTGGAAGCAAGGATTGAAAACATTTTTGCAAGGCAACATCTTGGCTAAGTAGCGTGAAGGCAAGGCAGAAGAAGCTGGATAACACGGCAGATTCAAATACATTTTGCTAGGTAACATGCCTGTTCTAGGTAGCACTGATGCTAAGTAACATTGTATCCACAGCACCATGGCAATCTAAGTAGCTCTAGGTTACATTGATACTAAATAACATTGTATCCACATCACCAAGGAAATCTAAGTAGCAACATGCTTTGCTAGGTAGCATGGCCCTTCTAGGTAACATTGTTGCTAGGTAACCTCCCTTTGAGGTATAGGGTTTTGATGCAGTCATGTACCCACCACCTCCTGCGACCCCATGACACACCCTTAAACCTTTAACCCTAAGCCCTAAACCCAAAACCCTAAACCCCAAACCCTAAACAATCAAAGGTATAGGGTTTTGGATGCAATCATATACCCACACCTCTAAACCTAAAAACCCTCAGCCTTAAACCCAAAACCCTAAACCCCATACAATCAAAGGTATGGGGTTTGGATGCAATCACGTACCCACCACCTCATTCACCACATGACAGACCACTAAACCTTAAACCCTACACGCTAAACCGTCAACCCCAAACCCTGAACAATCCAAGGTATGGGGTTGGGATGTAATCACACACCCACCAGCTCCTGTCACCACATGACACACCCTCAAGCCTTAAACCCTTAACCCTAAAACCCCAACCCTAAACCCTAAACAATCAGTTTGATGGTTGAACCTTAGAGGCTTTAGCTCTGGGCGTAAGGTTTTGGATGTATCTTAGGGTTTAAGAAATAGGGTTTAAGGCCAGCCTGACTCATGCAAGGACACACTTTGGCGGGATAGTTCCAGCTGATTTCGCATCAAAATATGTCAAAATCATAGCAAAAAAATTGAAAAACTTCAAGCCAATGCTAAACTAACACAAAACTAACGCTAAACTAACGCTAAACTAACGCTCAGACATGCTAAACTAACACTCAACCATGGGAAACTAACACTAAACTAACGCTAGTGTGTTAGTTTAGTGGGAAACTAACACTTGATGTGTTAGTTTAGTGCTAGTTCCACTCTTCAAGTGTTAGTTTAGTGTTAGCTTCACATGGTTGAGTGTTAGTTTTGTGTTAGTTTTGTGTCAGTTTTGTGTCAGTTTTGTGTTAGTTTTGTGTTAGTTTAGTGTTAGGTTAGAGTTTTCATAGTGGTTTGGGCTTGAATTTTTCTAATTTTTAGATATTTCCTGAGTGGATTTTATGATTTTAGTCGATGGTTTTTTGTCCAAGCACAAGGAGGTGGAGCTACTTGCGTATGGGTTTCTCTTGCTTGTCACATGCCTTTTGAAATCTGCAAGTCTTCAGTTCAAGGAGCATGAGATGTTTGGTTTGTAAGAAACCATTAGAGGAGCCATGCTACTTAGTACACATGCTACTTGTCACCAAGGTTATCCATGACTTATGTAAATTGGGATCAATGTTACTTAGAGTCCATGCTATTTAGATGCCAGACCACACTTATGATCACTGTTGCTTGCTAACCATGTTGCCTAGAATCATGTTACTTAGCCTGGGTTGCGATCATAACGACAGTTCTAGTGTTTGTCTAGTCTAGCCAACCTTCGCCATCCCACCATGTCAAAGAATGATGCTGCAGAAGCTGTGCCCATTCAAGATGAAGCAGAAGCAAAAGCAGATGCAGAGCCAGTGGCCATGAAGAAACCAGCACAGAAAGCAAGCGAGCAGAGAAAGCAGCAGCAAAGAAAGCACAACCAATGAAGGCTGCACGAAAGAAAGCAGCAGCAAGGAAAGCAGCAGCAAAGAAATCAGCTGAGACAAAGGCAGATGCTGCCAAGCGAAAAAGGGAAGCAGACAACAAGAAGAAGGAGACCACGGAGAGCCAAAACAAGGAGGAGGAGCCAAAGAATGAGATCAAGGACAGCAAAAAAACAGAAGGCAGAGGGGGAGGAGACAAAAAAAAGAGTCCTTCGCTGAGAAGGCCAGCAAGTGGAAGTTTTCACAGCAGCACACTCACTAGGTAGCACCACTAAGTAACATTCGTCCATCTGGAAGGCATGCTAAATATCATTTTAAATCCTTGATGGATGGGAAAGGCTTGCTAGACGTGAAAAATATTGTTGACAGCAGCATTTGTGCTGTGCACTTTACGGTTTAGGGTTTTAGGGTTTAAGGTTTAGGGTTTATATGGTTTTCAATGCACTTTGTCTGGTGTGCCTGCATTTTTTGAAGGAATTCCAAAACATGTTCCAAACATTGTTTATGGTTTTCTTGTGAGTTCAAACATCATGTTCAAGTCTATTTGATCAAATAGACTTTATTCCTAAAGTCTATTTGATCAAATAGACTTTGGAAAATAGACTATTTTAATGTTCCCCAAATAGACTATTTCTCAGAAAATAGACTCTACTTTTAGAATAGACTAATAGTCAGGAAATAGTCTAACCGGGTCTTAGAGGAACCCTCTGTGCTGACGGGCAGGTGAAGCGACATCTGGGCGAGGAGGGTCCCGTGCTTCGAGAAGGACGTCCGCGGCTTGGGCGGCACCCTTTGCGTATCCAGGCGGGCGCGGGGGGTTTGCCTTGTGTGTCTGCGGCGCTGTGAGGCCCGTCAGACTGCGGACGAGATTGCGGCTTTGATCTACGACCGCTTTACGTATTGTGCGACTTCCTGGACTCCGTGCTGGAGTTTGTTGCGTGTTTAGCGTAGTGTCAGCCCCAGCCATGCCGATTGTCGCGGCTTCACGGCAGAAGTTCGTCAGTCCCTTGCATGTGTCCGGTCTCCGGCAGCACACGCATGCGTGCTTGGCAATCTGCTTTTTGTTGCCAGGCTCACGGGGTAGTGCTGCAGAACCTGCCTGCCTGGCGGTGGCAGGAATACGCGGCGCTTCCTGCGTAGTTTATGGCTTCAGGTTTATGGTGTTAAACGTGCCCCAACTCACATGGACCATGTAGGCGCTTCTTACGGGAGCACACGGTAGTCTACATAAAGTCCATTTTGGGGGGTTCTATCTGAATTTCCACGAGTGCATGGGGTCAGGGTTCAGAGCTTCGCGGTTGCACAGTTGGAAGTTTCAGGTATCAGGCGTGGTATGTACGATTGATGCATGGTTTCCGCAGAAGATGTGGTCCACGGGTTTCGGCATTCGAATTGAGAAGGTTCAGGGCTTGGGGTTTAGGGTTTAGAGTTTAGGGCTTGGGGATTAGGGTTTAGGGATTAGGGTTGGCGTTTGGGGTTTAGGGGTTTGGAATGTAATTGTTTTTTCAGGAGCAGGTTGGGGCTTGGAGTTTTTTTCCTGAGTTTAGGATGTTGGAATTTCAGAGTCGGGGACTTGGACAGTAGTGCCCTAAGCAAGTGTGAGCTCGTTTCGTCTTGCGGGCTCAACGCTCAGAAGTTAAGACGGCTGGGCCTCAACCCCGTCCCTAAAACCAAATAACCTCAACACCCTTACAATATTGAAGCATGAACTTTTTTTTCTCCGCATGCACCGCTTTTGGAAACGTCCTGCAACAGGGATCAGGCGGGTCGGCCTTGTAACTGTCATCGTTGTTAAGCCCTCACAACTTCTTTGCGTATCAAAGTTGCCAACAGTCAAAAGGATGAGCGTGGGCGCTTTGTCCGATCACCGTACAACGACCCGCTCACAGTACAGAGCGGACTGAAAGTACAACCACAAGCGCTACAGTACAAAGCACAGACCGTCCAACTTGAAATACTACTCGGCTGTAAATCCTCCATTCCAACCTTAACGGGGGTAGGCTTGGGCTTCGGCGGTGGCTTGCGTGTTGCTTTCTACTTCCTGCAGGCTCTTGAATCCATGATATTACGGTTTGATTGTTGCACACTGACATTCTGCGCTTCAAGATGCCCCCCAAAAACAAGAAGGTAAGCCACACTTGGGACAAACAAAAAAGATCAAAAAAGGATTAGCCACACCTAGGAAAAACTCCGCCCAAATTTGGGGGTACCTTGTTGAAGGTCCGCATAATACTGTGTGTTTTATCTTGGGGCCCCCTTGGCTCTTGTTGGGGAAAGTACCATATAGGGTTAAGGGTTTAGGGGTCGTAGGGTTTGAAAAAAGGAGTTTGATAGGGTTATAATGTAGGGATAACTAGGGCTTAGGGTCTATAGGGATATTACCCCAACAATGGAGAATTAGGTGGAAAAGAGCGTGGAACATGAAATGGAAGCTCGGAGTATGTACAAGGCTGATAACATGATTACGATAGTAGGGTGTCCAAAGTATGGTCCCTTTTTGGGCCATGTATTTGATGGGGCTCTAATATTTTGGGTATTCAATTAGGGACATAGTTTTGACAAAGGCCCGCGTACACCAAAAATGTGCCGTCACTATTTCAGAGACTCCAAATAGAGACCCGTAGTTGTTGAACGTCCTTTTTATGAGTCCTGACCCTAAGCCCAAACCCTAAACCCGAAGCAATGCAAGGCAGCGAAGAACGGCCTGAACCTTTAACCCCAAATAGTTCCTCCTAAATAGCTGCTGATCTCCGAGGCCCCTGGCTGGCGGGTTTGGGGTTGAGAAGGTTTAGGGCTTGGGGTTTAGGGTTCAAGGTTGAGAAGGTTTTTGGCTTGGGGTTTGGGGTTAGGGTTGAGAAGGTTTAGGGCTTGGGGGTCGGAGTTAATTAGGGTTGAGAAGGTTCAGGGGCAATAAGTTTTTTGGTGCTTCCTTCCTTGATCCAGACGCGAATCCTACAAGAATCCGCGGAAAGGACTTTGAAGAGGCCCTGGATGCCATTTTACAACAGGATGCCTGCAGTGCCAATGAAGACTGGAACGCCTTTCATCCTCTGCACAACTGGCGAGAGTCGGGCCGCCAAAGGAGGAGCATGCCGAAGCAGCCGAAGCAGTTTGGCACCACACGCATGCACACGCAGTCTAAGGTTCAGGGTTTAAGGGTTCAAGGGTTCAGGATTTAGGGTTTATACGCAGGTTGGATTTGGCACCGGCTTCACAGGGGATGATGTAGGAATGTTGGAGGGATTACGGAGTGCAGTGTGCACGCTTGAAGAACCAACTTCTGTTGCATGTGGGCGAAAAAAGTTCTACATTCAGTTTGAAGCTTTTCTTCTGAGCAAAGAAGTTATGTTAATCGCAAGCTTGAATTATGTGTAACGGGGTTTGAAAGTGTTTGACACAGGCAGTATGTGTGTGTCTTACATATGGAGAGAACAAACTTATACATATATATATATATATACTAGACGCAGGCGCGTGCTTCGCACGCGCTTACTTTCTGCAGCCAGGTTAGGCAACCAATTGCGGGGCAAACAATTCGGCAAGGAGGACATGAAATCTTCAAGCGCAAGAGTCAGATGCAGATGAGCACTTGCAGGCCAATGTGGCTGGTACAAACTGTTGCATAGATTTGTAAATGACGGACACAAACGTTCAAGGAAGGGGGAAAGCGCTGAGTGGGTAGGGGGGGGTCCAGGCGCGGTCCAGGAAGGGGTGCAGGGCGCGGGCTGCCGTGGGCGGGTCCAGGGAGGTCGGGGAGGAGGGTCCAGCAGGGGTCCAGGCTATTTGCCGGCTCGTGACCATGCGCAGTGCAAGGCCACGTGACTGTAGTTCGGATGGCTTGAGAGGTATTATGGACAAACAATCTCAAATGCCAAAAAACGCAGCTATTGCAGCATAGTGCAATTGTATGGAACGGAGGCCCTGTAAGCACTACTGTCTCCTCAAATGGGTACGCGTGTTTCCATGTTTGTTTGGAGCAGGGTAGGATATCAGATTAGGATGTGAGACTTATGCAGGCTTGGGGGGCAGAGCTCAGGGCGTAGGAAACCGAGTGGGTTCATAAACATTTTCCGGCTGAAGGTTTAGCACGTCTCAAACCGAAACCTTACAAGTATTAGGCTAAAATTTAGGATATGGTCATCAGCAATCTTTGAGACAGGTCAAGGATTCTGATTTCAGTTTAGTGTTTAGTTCGGAGTTTAAGGGGCTTTTGGTGTACGATCCCTGGGCACCAAATTTTAGTCGAGTTCGGGCCTACTCCATCTGGGCAGCAAACATATGCTGACCTCCCCCACCCTAAGCTTTAAGCCTGGACTCTTACAAGCAACACAAGTCAGCGCACAGAGGGCCCTGAACCAACAACCATGTTTCAGGGGGGTCCAGGGGCGGTCCAAGGTTTTCAGGGTGTTTAGGGGGATCCAGGGCTCGGGGGGCCTGGGCGGTAAAGACCAAAAAACAGGCCGGGAAGCACGGGGGGTGGGGGGGTCCCAGGGCCAGCGGCCAGCTTGCCACCGGGCAAGTGGGTCCTAAATGTTTATACATATTTATACACATATATACGTATATATATATATATCCCCCGCATCTAGCGCTTCTTCTAGGGCGGGATCCTTCAAGGTTGCGAGGTAGGTTACCCTTATGAAGCGCGTATGAAACCTCTACAGAACCTTAAACCCCACCCTGTATTACTTAGGAAGCCTAATCCCAAAATCCTAAACCCTCAAGGGCTTGAGGGTCATACCTCTAGGGTTGTAGCCCTCGGTTTGGGATGACTATATCGGGAGGATTTTAGGGCACCCTTCAAGAAATATCTGGGTTATGTTGGGGTGATCTCCGAGAACTGGAGAAACAAAACACACAAAGTTTAATGTTTTGAAACCCTTTAAACAGCCTAAACCCTAAACCCTTAGGTATATATGCTATAGTCTAAACTATAGCTCATATAACCACTGTATAAACCCTACATAACCCCTAACTAAACACCTTAAGCACTAAAACCCTAACATATGTATACATATATCCATATATATACACACCCAAAACCCAAAACCCCTAGCCCCTAAACCCTAAACCCCTAAACCCTAATCCCCTAAACCTTAGTCCTAAACTATGCAGAGATATGGGGGTTTCCCAAAATTAGGGGTACCATTTTAGGGGTCCCTATAATAAGGATTATAGTTTTTGGGGGTCTATATTGGGGTCCCCTTATTTTGGGAAATTCCCATATATACCAGTTGCCAAGGTCCAGGGCTTCATCGATGCGGCGGTTCGCCTCGGTCTTAGCCCTGACCGTTACCGGCCTCTCCAGGAGCCGATCAGGGCTTCATGGGGTTTAAGGGTTTAGGGTTGAGGGGTCTAGGGTTTAGGGTTTAGGGTTGTTGTTAAGGAACTGAGGGTTTTAGGGTTTAGGGTCAAATGAAATGCAAATTTAAGGAACTTAGCTTAAGTTACTATATTGGGGAAACCATAGTGCATACCCATTATGGTAACTTAAGTTAAGTTCCGAAACAGCCGCCCAGCTTAGAGTATTCAGAGGGTTTTGGGTTTGAAGGGGTTGGTTTTCTCAGGTTCTAGGGCTCACGGTTAGGGTTTAGGGTTGTAGATCTAAGGTTTGGGGTGTATGGTTAAAGTTTGGATGGAGGCCTTAGAGCTTCTTGGAGCTGTTTAAGGAAGCTGTTGACGGGTGTCAGGCATGGAAAATAAATTTGTAACTACTCATTTTAGGTTTTTGGATGTTCCGGGTGCCTTTTTAGAAGGTGGTTTTTTATAGGGTCATACACACACACACACACGTTAATACATACCATGGCGGACAACCAAGTGGAATGATGCACAGTGAAGTGGAAGCTGGGATCATAGAGGAGTCTCTAGGATGTTTGCTGTAGAAGCCTGGAAAACCAACCGTTTTTCCACATAACAATCTTTGTCATCCTTGTATGACTATTGTGTAATATGCACATATACATATAAAGGGTTCTTTCTCCTAGTATTGCATATTGTATGTGTATATGTGTATATATAACGGGTTCCCCGAAGCACCCCTATACTACGCCTCTCGGGCCGTTTGTTTTTTAGTTTCCTATAACCCTAAAGAATTATTGGAACTATCTTTTATTGTAGGCCTCAGAAGACTATTGTACTTTATCTGCTGTAAGCCTAGTTAAGAGACAGTGCTTGCGTGTGATGTTAGAAGGGCGGTTTAGGAAACCATGATTTTGAGAGGCTTGTCGAATAGGTTTGAGGGTTTGGGATTGAAGGCTTTCGAGGCTGTGGCTGAGCATTGAGGGTATAGGATCGTGTGGGTTTTGTGTTTGAGGGTTTAGGCCGGTTTCGGCTGTATTGTGTAGGTTTGGGGGGCGCGTTAGGATTCAGGGTGGTGGCTTAGGGGGTGTTGATTTCGGTGTGTATGGGCCAACAAAAGACGCTGGTCCTTTAGTTGGCAACGCCGTCATCAAAACCTAGCTGGAGTCACGGTTTAAGTATCCCCGGCTTCATTCATTGTAGCCGTCCCTTTGGCAATTTGTAGAGTCTCCAAAATATTCACTAACAGCAGCCCATGTCCTTTAGTTATGTGGGAACTGTCCACTGTGGCTTATATACCCTACAGTGAACCCTAAAACCCGAAACCGCGTTCATCCAGGTGTGCTGCCATGGCCTGACATGAACTATGCGGTTTAGGGTTTAGGGTTATAAGGGAATTTCCCAGCAAAAAAACTACCTGTTTGGGGGGTTCCCATAATGACAAGGATTACAGTCTTTTGGCAAGTCTTTTGGCTTTGGATATAGCATATTTGGGGCAGCTACCTTATAAGTCGCTGGCTAGCCCCTTCGTGACTCCCACAGACCGTGCCCAGTCCCTAAATCCAAACCTCAAATGTGAAAACCTCAACCACTATGTAAGTCCTAGGCCCCCTGAATCCTAAACCTTGAACACTATAGACTCAACCCCCAACCCTGAGCATACACCCTTACCCGAAAATGGTTGTTGATATAGAAATGGTCCCAAGCTGGCCTAATGTAGGCCTCTGAAGTTATTGCAAGAGGTCCATCATACCTACATAGCACAGTGTATAGTCCCCCTTAAGT
>CAJNIZ010043765.1:44056-54180 GCA_905231905.1 Symbiodinium pilosum
TACATACATACATACATGTACATATGTATATATACATATATTCATATCCCTGAACAACCCCAATATTCCCCTTTGTAACCCCTGTACATCCCCCATATAACCCGCATATACCACCTGCATAGCTGTTATAACACCATGAACCCTGAACCCTCAACCTAGAACCCTAAACCCTAAACCGCGTGAAAGCTAAAGTCCAAAAGGTCAAGGTTAATCGCAGGTGGTGGTCCACACGGTTGATACTAGAACTCCTTCATGACTTTGGTACCGAAGAGGTCGTATAGGGCAAACTAGGGTCTATAGGAATATTACACCAAGAATGGTGAATCAAATGGAAAATGACAAACGAAAACGGTGGGGATTTGTAGGTTAGAAACCAAAAGCCTTCATGACTTCGGGATACCACAATAGCAAGTTTCCGGGTGAAAGGCACTTCGGTTCATGCAGTTTTCTGTCAGCTGTAACTGCATGTCTGTCTGTCCAACGAACCCTCTACCTGAAAACCGGCAACCAAATCCTTTAACCCTAAACCGTGTGGACTGGAGATAGGCTTGCCTCTTACGTTGCTGACGTAGGGGCTTGAAGAAAGATTATTGTCATTTTCCTATGCGGAGCGCTAACTGTGGACCGCGGGCCATTCTACTCAACAGAGCCTAACAGAGCCTTGTGTGACTACGGTATGGCCCAGGCTACTTAAACCAGACCTTAAATGATGTTGGCAATCAGTTGCGCTTTTGCATTAACTAGGTACCCCAGTTGTACCCTTTTCCCCCTTTTTTTATTTTTGGGTCTCCTCATTGAAGCTGGACATTAGGAAAAAGGGTACCCTCATGCTGGCTTAAGGCTTACTGGGGCACATAGTTAATCAAGTGTTGTAGGATACCGCTGGGGCGTGGAGGGAAGCGAGGTGCGGACAGATAGCTGCAGAGGTGGAAGGAGGCTATGATCAGTTGACACAATTCTGCCTAAACCTTACTCCCCAAACCTCAAACCCATGGATACCCTTAGACAGAACACTGCAGCTTCCATACCCTAAACCCTGTACCCTGAATACGAGCCTGCTCAGTGCCTCCGCGCTGCAGAGATGGTAGTTTCCCCTATTATGGGTACCCCAACATGACCCCACAATGCTATAGTCTAGAACCCATAAACGCTAGAACCTGAAACCCCACTGTTTATACTATAAATCCTGCATGACCTTGGTATACTATAGTACCATAATTCCGAAAGTATAGGGTACTTAGGGTCATGCAGGATGTTTAGTACCCTAAACCCTAAACCCTAAAGCTTAAACCCTAAAGCCTAAACCCTGAGCCACCGTAGAACCCTACATGTCCTAGACCGTGTACCAGCCGGAAGGCAGCACACTCCGGCTTCTTGGGTTCGGCTGCGGTCCTACTTCGCGCGGGCGCCGTGGTGTCACTGGAGAAGTGCTCCTGCATAAAGGCTCGAAGGAGAAGGGTTTAGGGTTTAGGATGTGGGGGTTTCCCAATACTAGGGGTACCATTTTGGGGGTCCCCATAATAAGGATTATATTGGGGTCTATATTGGGGTCACCCTATTTTGGGAAATCACCATGTAGGGTTTATGGTTTAGGGTTTAGGATTTAGGGTTCCAGGTTCAGGGTTGAAGCACTAAAGTTATGGAAGATCCAACGGGAGACCCTGAAGTTGTGACTGAGAGTTCCCTGAAGATGCTTTGTAAAGCTTGGTTTCTGTGACGCTTACGAGCCACCGGAACATGAGATTTCGTCCTTAAACCCTAAACCCTTAAACCCAAAACCCTAAGCCCTAAACCCTTACTCTTGAGGAGAAAAGGTCCCATAAACACAAAAGCCTTAGACCCGAAACCCCCAACCCTAAACCCTAAACCCTGGGTTCCAGTGAAGGTAGAGGCAATTCAGGAACAACCTGCCGGCCGGAAGTGGTTGACGATGGCACTGCTGTTCCGTAACGTACCTGGGGTTTAGGGTTTAGGTTTAGGACGGGACCCCTCAAGGGGTTATATTTTCATAGGGGCTATATAGGGCTCTATAAGGGGTCATAGTAGGAGTTTAGACTATTGCTCGCATGAAATTTGGTAGGGGTTAGGCTCTGCATATTTTACCTTGGGTTCCATGCCTGTTTCAGGTCTTGGGGCGGGTTTGGAATTTGCCGCAATTGTTTCCCTAAACTCTAAACCCCTAAACTCTAGGATCTCAGGACAATGCGTGGTTGTTTGCTGACAGC
This sequence comes from Symbiodinium pilosum, assembly GCA_905231905.1. Lineage (NCBI taxonomy): Eukaryota > Dinophyceae > Suessiales > Symbiodiniaceae > Symbiodinium > Symbiodinium pilosum. The sequence goes on from CAJNIZ010043765.1 coordinate 46,282, forward strand.
TTGTCAACATGCATGGGGGAAGCTTACCCCTCTTCAGAGGAGAGCGCAGAAGATGCCAGGGTATATAATGGGGTTCTATAGGGATTACTAGGGTTTAGGTTTACGGGTTATATTGGGGTTTTATAGGGATAATGGAAAATAAAATGGAAACTGCTATTTAGGGTTTAGGGTTTAGTACTACTCTAAGGGTCCAAATGCCCAAAAGTCATATACCTTCCCAAAGAATGCACTATAACTGCTATTGCCCAAAACCCAAGTACCCAATTATTGGGTACTTGGACCCTTTGGGATAAAGAGAGAGATTCCGCGGAAGTTAAAGGAAATCTTGATCGGAGTGGTAAAGGCCCTTACCGAGATCAGCTCGGATATCAATCTGTCAGAGGAAGCCGTTGGTGAGTTGGAGAACGCCACTGATTGACCAGTCATGGAGGCAAAGGATGAAGAAGAAGCTGCTAAATGCATACCAAGCTCCTTGACATTCTTCCTGGATGTGGATGTCAGTGAAACACTCATTGACGCGTTGGAAATGCCCTAAACCCTGAACCGGGAGAGCATGGAACCCTGACGCAGTGATTTCAAAGCATGTAAGCGTATCAAGAGAATGAATCCCAAAGGGTCCATGTAGACATGTATGGTATGTATATTTCGGGCCCTGAGGAAACCTTAGACCCGCTTCCCATGTAATTACCCTAGGGCCCAAGGATACTTTATAGCTACATGGACCTTTTGGGAATGGACCGAGCCACTCCGAATTTTTGTTTTCTGGTAACCCATGTGTGCACAACAAGTCTACGGCTTCAGTTGCCTAAGCACCTCAGGAGGCTCTTTGTCCCACATATTTACATACATATGTACTATAGTCTAAACTCCTTAGAGGGGGGTTATCTAGGGGATTATATTGGGGACTATTATAGGGGTTATTAAGGGGGATACTAGGAGTTTAGACAATGGCTCATATGTATTTACATCTACCTATCTATATGTATGCTAGCTCTTAGTGTTCCGTGACCCAGTGACCGAGTATTTGGCTATCCGGCACCCAGCTCGAGGGCTCCCGCGACATGTAAAGAGTTCTAAATCATGAGGCTTAAGCCAGAAATCGTAAAGCCCCAAACCTACACCCTGAACCCTATAAGCCCTAAACCCTAAACCAAAACCCTAAACCTCCAGCCGTGGAGAAGGCCGCTGCTGCATCCTTTGCCACTGCAAAGTCAAAGATGGAGCATGGTGAGGCTATGGCCTTGAGGGTCCAAGTACCCAATGATTAGGTCCCCTTTAAAGGGGGATATATAGGTGTATATAGGGGTATTTAGGGTTTAGAGTTTAGGGTCCAACTACCCAATAATTAGGTTATATTGGGTTACTGGAAAAGAAAATGGAAGCTACTATTCAGGTTTTGTGGATTTAGGATTTTGGTTTAGGGTTTAGCCCTAAGGGTCCGTGTATCCAATAATTAGGTACTTGGGTCTTGGGTAATAGTAATTATAGTACAGTTTTTGGTTAGGTATATGATTACTAGGTACTTGGACCCTTAGGGTGGGAGTTTAGGATCTCCGTTTTTAGGTTGCGGGGAGGCAGGGTTTTGGGGCTTTGAGTTTAGGAGCTCAGTTTTAGGGGGTGTGGGAGGGGAGGGGAGTTAGCGTTTGGTGCTTGGAGTGTAGGATGTCAGTTTCTAAGGTTGAGGTAGCCTCATCTGAAGAAACGCATTTTAAGAGGAGGACGGCGGCATCGCCATCATTGAGAATCAAATGGGGCATGAAGCAGAAACTAGGGTCCTAGGCTTATACGAAAGGATATATGAGCCGGGGCCAACATCACACTTATTGTAAACTAGTAAAGGTGGTTGTTCAATGAGTGGAACGATGCTAAAAAGACTGCAAAAACGATCGGGGCACGCAAGAAGATCACGACCCAAAACGATACCTCCCAGACCTGCCAAACGACACGGGGCATCCTAACAGAATTCCACCATTGCCACCAACAAGTAGTATTGACATGAGCTCATTTACACATACACGCATATAGATATGGTAAGAAAGGGATTTGGTCTTCACAATGCAAAATCCTGAACCTGCAGCCCCGAACCGTGTACAATTTCTCAGGTTGTTGGACTCTCAGCATTGAGTAGTAAGAAGCTATTTGAAGGCCCATTGAACGTGTAAACAGATGTAACTTGAGCTAGAGCGAGAATCATTCCTGGGGACGGCCTCATCCTCGCATTGCAACTATGGCTATGATTGGGCTTTTATTTTCCTGAGTCGCCAATTACGTGTCCATAGCAGCTACACTGTTAGGTTCCTCTACGCCTTAACCCGTAAACACTAAGCCCCCCAAACCATAAACCCTAGTTACCAACCCCCAAATCCAAAAATCTTAGTTCCACTAAAACCTCAATCCTAAACCATGTAGTTCGCTTCGTTAAGAAGGGGTGGAGGTGTTTCTCAGTCGGATGGAAGCATGGTAGAGGAGGGTGACATCCATAGGGTTCAGGGTTTAAAGGCTTTGCACTCAGGGTTCGGGGTTTAGGGTTTAGGATCAAGATTTTACGTGTCTTTGGGGATCCTTTTAGGAAGGGATATTACGTGCAAGTGCGGGGGGGGGGTGCCATAAAATTCGGAACCAGATAAAGAAGCCAAAATCCTCCAGTGCTTGTTACTGTTACTCGGGCTCCACAGACAGCAGCTCCCAATTGTTGAAAACCCTTTTACATGTATGAAGCAGGATCCTTTTCAGTGTTCACGAGCCCTAAACCCTAAACCCCCAGCCCATAAAGGGTGTAGGGCTTTGTTTGTAGGGTCGAAGGTCGGAAGTGCGGGCGGGTTCCCTATTCGGGCGTTTTCCTTCTTAGCGTAAAGATGCGAGTCTACAAATAGTACCGACTTTGGGCCACTGAAGCCTTCCCTAAGCCCTAAACCTTAAATAGTAGTTTCCATTCTGTTTTACATATCCCCTTATAACCCCAATATAACCCTAAGATTACCCTAATGGATACCTATCTTCCCTGAAGCCTGAATGAACCCCGAACCCTCAACCCTAAACCAGCCTGAACCCTGAAACCCTAAACCCTATAACCCTGAACACTAAGCCCTTAAAGCCTGAACCCTAAAGCCTTAACCCTAAGGCTGCTTTGGATCCCTACCACATGAGCTGTAGTCTAAACTCCTTAAAGGGGGGTTATACAAGGGGTCATCTAGAGGAGTATTATAGGGGATCTTCAAACGGGATGCCAGAAGTTTGAACCTTAAACCCTAAACCCTATACTATGCGGGTTATTAAGGGGGATACTGTGGTTTAGACAAGGGCTTACATGAAAAGTCTTTCCAGCCATGCTCAGGGATTATGGCTCAATAGCCCGGAATAGTCCAACCCTCATCCCAAAGACCCGAAGGACACCGACAGCCCTAGACTCTTTTAGGGAGAAGAGGTTTTTAGGTTGTTTAAGGCTTTTGGGCTTAGGGGTTTTTAGGGTTTCTAAGGCTTTTGAGGTTTAGGGCTTACGATTTTTAGGGTTAGGGGCTTAGGATTTTTAGGGATTAGGGTTTAGGGTTAATACTAGGGAATAAGGCAATTTAGTCCCTAAACCTTACATGTTCCTTTATTCCCTACTAACCCCCAGAAAGTAAACTTCCCTTTGCAAAGGGAGTCTTGAGAGGTGTGGCTGCAGCTTTGCCAGCTGCTGTCGCGGCACGGCGCGACGGACTACGTGGAGGAGATGCTGGAAGCAGAGGCAGTCACTGTCCTGCGCTAAGGGTTGATGTGCCCCAATAATTTGGGTTATTCCCCCTTCCAGTAACTGTCATTAAAGGGGCTATTAAGGGGGTTCTTAAAACTCCTATAACCCATTGTGGTAACAGTTACTGTAAGGGGGAATGACCCAACCAATAATCGCTAAGATTTTGGAATGTTGGTACTAAGCATGGTTTTACCTGGACTCAGAAAGTTGGCAAAACAATGGCCCACAACCATTAAACACTGAAAAGAGCAAGAGGCCATTATTGTACATGGATCCAGGTACATGTTTTGGGGAAGCATATATGTGTTATTATCTACGTGGACGCTCCGGGTTTTATAGGTTCTCAGATGGTTCGGCCTTGTGCTCCAAGATGGACCGGGAGAGAGATAGGGATAGAGAGAGAGAGAGATACATATATATATATATATACGCATAGGTGTGTGTATTTATCTGTATATATATGTATATTTATTACCGTTATAGATTCCGTGGGGCGGAAGCCCTAAAACTTAAACGCCCAGCCGTGCGGCTTAAGCCGTTAGAGGTAGTCTACAAGTTGAGGGTTTCAGAGGTTCGGACTTGAGTTTTTCTGTTACAATGGTTTCAGAATGTTTGAGTCCAGGCTTAAGGTTGTTCGCGATGTAGGGTCATGGCGATGCAGAATTTGAGGATTTAAGATTGAGGGTTTTAGGGTTGCAGGGTGCAAGGGTTTTGGGGTTTTGGGGTTTTGGGCGTTGGGTTTAGGGCAGAATAAGGTTTTGGCTTAGGGTCGAGGTTTTGCCTACACATAGAATGCTAGTCGGAACCCTTATTGAACCCAGTTTTGTCCTATTCTCCATTTGTTTTTTCACTGGTACATATCTATATTCCCCAGACATCATCACATGTTCATGTTCCATTCCATTTCTGCCGTGAATGCTACATTTGAGCTGTGGACCGTGGACGCGTGAAGAGGCCAGAACTTATACCCTTGGCACCTCAACCCTCTAAACTGGATCAACGTTACGATTTAGGGTTAGGTTTAGGGATCAATGATATTGAGGTTCTATAGGGGTTATACAGGGATAATGGACAATAACATGGAAACTACTATTTAGGGTTTAGGGTTCAGGATCAATGTTAGGGCTCCTTGATACTTTATGGGGTATGGGACTCCTTACAGATATGTAGACAGGACCCTTATTTCTTCCTCGGGTAATGTGGGCAAGGTAAATTGAAAACACCCAAACCGGAAAAGCCCACACCCCAGAATTCTAAATCCACAAACCCTAACATCCTGACATGCTAACCTCCTAAACCCTACGTAAAAATACCCACATCCACCCAGCTTCAACGTAAACTTTCCATTTTCTGCTCCGTTTGACTCTCCAGGACTCTATATCCCTAAGCCGTGCACATATGTATATATATATGTGTATATATACACATGTATATATATGTATATATCAGGGTATATCCTTTAGGAATGATCCATGGAATCCAAGCAGGCTGCAATTGCCAGCTCTGGAGTGACGCCTTCTTTCGAGCAGATTCCGGATCTGGAGGTGCCCGCTCTTTTTTGTTATTACAAGGCCTAGTCTTATCAGTATTAGTATTCTTGTTATTATGGGCTTGCTACTTTTACAATTATTTCTATTACTACTCTTGCTGTTACTATTACAAATATTATGATTATTATCAGTTTGGGTAGCATGGGCTTTCCATAACTTATTAAAGGATTTCATACCCTACTTTTCCGAGGTACACGCGCCAGGTATTAAGGAGTTGACAAGGGCAATATAGGGCTTCATAAGGCCGAATAGGGTTCCAAATGGGAACCTCCTAACTTAACACAACCTTGATGAAAAGAATCTAGCATTCTCTAGAGAAGCCCGCCTTTCTCACATAACCTTATTATCTTTAAGTCTCTGACCCTCAGCCATACTCGAAATCTTCTCATGCTACACAAGCCCATAAGCCCTCAACCCCAACCCCATTCCCTAGACCCTAAACTCCACACCCTGCACCTCTAAGCCCCAAACCTAAACCCTGAACCCTAAACCCTACAGCCCAGCTCTAAACCTTGAAGCTCAGACCTGCCTTAAGTGGCCCAGAGCATTGCCCCAAATTTGAACCGTGCTGTGGGTTAGCAGGGAGTACTGGAATATTGGGGATTATATTCCCTTATTTCTTACTAAACCCCCTAATCTCTAAACCCTACACCCCAAACTCCCAAACTGATCTCCCAATAGAATTATGTATACCCTAGACCCTAAACCCTAAGCTCATAGAGCACTCTTATACCCCCTATATAACTCTAAGACCCTTGAACCTGTGAAAAGCCCTAAACTCTGGAATATTGGGCATTCTAGTCCCTTAATCCCTACTAAACCCCGTGGCAAGAAACCAATAGAACCATATGTACCCTAAACCCTAAACCCAAACCCTAAAGCCTAAACCCTAAACCCAACCCCTAAACCCTGAGCCCTTAACCCTAAACCCTAAACCTTTAACCCTTAACCCTGAACGCCAAACCCAAGCCCAGGAGGCCATGGAGACTGCGAAGGCTGCAGAGGCTTTGGAGCGCCGTGGCAACTGGAAGATTTCGGGTTTAGGGTCCAGGGTTATAGGGTTAAGGGTTAAGGTTTAGGGTTTGGGGTTAAAGGGTTCAGGGTTTAGGGTTTAGGGTTAAAGGATTAGGGTTCAGGGTTTAGGTTGGAAAATGGAAACCACTATAATGGATAATCAAATGGAAAAGAAATGGAAAATGAAATGGAAACTGGGATTATAGGGTAGGTTATAGGGGGTTTAATGTAGACCCTTAAGGGGTCATATTGGGGATCAATATGGGGTTATATAGGGATAATGGAAAAGCAAATGGAAACTACTATACAGGGTTCAGGGTTAAGGGTTTAGGGTTAAGGGTTTAGGGTCCAGGGTTTAGGGTTAAGGGTTCAGGGTTTTGGGTTGAAGGTTCAGGGTTTAGGGTTTAAGGTTCAGGGTTTAGGCTTTAGGGTTTACGGTTCAGAGTTTGGGGTTCACTGTGTTGGGGGTGCAGCTTTTAGGTTTAGGATTTAATGGCTAGGTAGGGAAAATCGCAGCTAGAACCCTACTGTTTGCTATAATCTCCTATGATTACTGTCGATCGCAGATTGCTTCGTGGTATGCCCAGCTAGAGGTGTACAAAAGGTTTCGGGTAAGGCGTCCGGGACTCCATGGATATAGGTTTCCTAGTTGAGGGTTCCTGTAACACCGATTGCGCACTGCTTAGTAAAAAACTATTTGAATTAGTACGTACAACCATTGGGTAAAGGTTCAGAAACTAGGTTCCTGCGGTTGAGAGTTTGAGTTTGTGACGGGATCTAGTCATCATTCAGGTAGGACTTGAGCTACTGCAATCCTGTCGTCTGGGAATGACGCTTCCTCGGATGTTTAGTGCTGAATGGCGGTTATTCGGAATTTGGGAATGGCCCTAAGCCCTAAACCCCAAACCCTAAACCCCAAACCCTATAAAACCTAAACCCATAACCTAAGCCCATAACCCTTCACCCTAAACCTAGGGTTTTGGCTTTAGGTTTAGGGTTTGGGGTGAAACGCTGAATCCTAAACCATTACCTGGACCTCCAAAGCAGGTCAAAGAATGGCTCGCAAAAGGCAAAACCAGCCATACAGGCCATTGTTCTACATACCTTCAGGTCCGGGTACCGAAACCTTCAACCTTTACAGTACTCCTAAACCCTAATTCCTCAACCCTTGCCCTCAGGTTCCGAAGTACATACTCATGTACGATGCGCTCCCCCACAAAAAACCCAATTCACAATTAATTTCTTCTATACGGGAACCGAAGTACAGGATTATTGTCTATTGAACTCTTGGGGATAAAGCCTACACCTAAACACCCAATCCTAAACCTCTAAACCCTTGAGCCTATACATACATGCATGCATGCATGCATACATACATGCATACGTGCATACATGCATGCATACATACATACCCTGTAGAGGGACTGTTAGCTAGAACCCCCATGTTCTTTACCATCTAAGTTCTCCTTTGTTGGGGTAATCTCTCAACCCTAATCCCTAAACCCCCAAACCCCAAGCTCATATAGCCCCTATATAACCCCCTAGATGACCCCTATAAAGACCTATATAACCCCCTATATATTCCCCCATATAACCCCCTAT
>CAJNIZ010043766.1:0-54177 GCA_905231905.1 Symbiodinium pilosum
CTGCAGTTCGTGCCTCTGGTGGCAGAGGCTCGTGGAGGCTGGGCGCCTGGCGCGCAGCAGGCGTGGACTGCGCTGGCTCAAGCCATCTCTACCAGGACCGGGGAGGCCCTGTCACTTGAGACAGACAGGCTCCACCAGGCTCTGGCGCTGACCCTGCAGCGGGAAAATGCTCGGGCCGTTTTGCGGCGCATCCCGGCTGCGGAGGGCAATCTGGAGACGCAAGTCCTGCCTAACCCGTGAGCCCCAGCTGCGATCACATACAGACTGCAGCAGTCGCCGTGCACTCTACTGTACTCACTATGCAGCTCAGATGCCTGGCCACTGCGGCCGCCCGTTGCATGCAACAGTCGGTGCATGGTTCCCAACTTCGTTTGGCTCCTGATTTTGTTTCTGATATAGCCACAGTCACTCCACATGCTGAGCGCATCTGGGGGTATCCCTCAGCCTACAGAGCTGTGTGGTCTGTTCGTGCAGCTGAGCACTCAACAGCAGTGTCTTCAGATGTAGCACCCATGTTCTGGCACTTTTGAGACTCTTGACACCACGTTACCTTCAGATGAAGTCTAAGAACATCTACTTGAGAGAGTATGATGAAAGCAAGACACGCCCCGTGTTGAGACGTAGTCATTTGTCTTTTCCGTTGGTTCCTGGCACGTCCAGCTGCTAGAGCCAAGCTATTTTTTTACAAGGTGCCCTGATGCTTTTGCACAAAACTCTGTCGCAGGGCCCTACCTCGCATGAATATCACAACCTTGAACCCTACGCCCTTAACACTGAAAACGGAAACGGAAACTTGGAGCACTAAATCCTATAGTCTAAAACCCAAACTCCACACCCTAAATGCTGAACCCTCTAGACCTTCAATCCCTCAACCCTACGCCCAAGGCCCCTCGCACAGTAAAATCACTCCTGCCTTTCTTCCACTTTGAGGGCGGCGGGCTCATGGGACCAGACTCGCCTGGAAGCCTTCATGCCGGGAGACCCGGGTTTAGGGATTTTGGGCTTCCTGATTTGGGGGGTTGGGGGCACGGGATTTCGGATCTCGGATCCGATTCCAGGTTTCGGGCTTTAAGGTTGAAGAGCTTAGGACTCGGGATTTGGGGACAGCGACATTGAGCCACGGCTTTAAAGAGGTGAAAGGTTGAGGCTTGATGGGTGTTGAGGTTCCTTAGGAGTTTCAGTTGCCCAGCTTGACACCACGAACTCCTGGGTAGCTTGTTTAGGCCTCATGTCATGGTTATGCACCTCCCCAAAAGATCGGACAGAATGGAACCCCCTAAAAAAACTGCCGTTTGAATGATGGAGCGCTAGTTGGCTGTGAGTTTGGGACGCGGAGCAGAGGATTGTTCGCTATGGAACGGCTGTGAAAATCTCTCGTCACACAGGTCCAGGCCAAAAACTGGGTTTCTCTATTCAGCAGGCTGATGTTCCCAACTTTCCTGTCAGGACAAAGCGAAGGAGCACAACACAGCCGAATACAAACGCAAAAATGCAGCCAATGTAAGGACGTAAGCCAAGCAGACCCCCACCCTCAATGGCGCAGAAATGCAGCCAACTAAAGAGCGCAGCTATGCAGCCCAATACACTCGCACGGAAATACAACCAGTTAAGGGGAAAACTAGTGCAGGCCCACCCGCCCCAAATGGGGCACATATGCAGCAATCTTAAGGGCAGCCATGCAGGAAACCTAGTGAAATTTGTGCCGATCTAGAGAGCCAGGCCCCTGCTAGAGCTGCTAGAAGAAACACTTAGATTTAGGGTATGTATATTGATCTTCAATCTGATGCAGCAATCGGATGATGCAACCTCACGGGAGGGTCCTCAACGTAGAATAAAGAGCCTTTGATTTTCAGCATGGTTCTTATCTGTAGAGTGGTAGCTTGCCTCAGACCTGACAAGTTCATATTTGTCCTGGGGTCCAGGTAGGCTTGGATTTAGGAATTAGTAATCAGTGATTCACCTAAAGCAGGAGCGCCAGCACGCAAGCGTCCTAGACCCACCTGCACAAGCCGGCAAAAATAGGAATACTGTCCCTGCAAAACGGTAAGAAAACTTCACGTTGCACATACCCTCAGGTGCCTGGGTCCTCGGCAGGGCTCAAGACGCACAATGAAGAGTCTCCACCACCAACGCGACCAGGCCCGCTCCAACATGTAAGGTTCGCCTTGCAGTCTACCTCACAAGTAAGTGCAGCCCGACAACTTTCTGGGTGACGTACAACCCGTTATATGACCTTGTGACAGTGCTAGTTTCTTTTCTCATACAATAGCGAGGAGTATTTGATATTATAGAGGCGAAGGTGTTCATTAGTGGGAAACACGTTCATCCTTCTGCATTGAAGCAAGCGTGGCTTGTTTCTTGTAAATCCCGTGGGGAGGCAGCGCACATTCAACAAGGCCGAAGTTTTTTGTTTTAGTGGTTCACCGTGGGCTCTTTTACGGCCCTGGAGACGGCCTCAAGTGACGACCATGCAGGTACGGCTGCATCGTTAGCCTCCGTGCAGCATGTCTGGGGCTCAGGTTGCAGATCTCATTCTACGTAGGGATTTCTCAACAGGGTGGGAACCTGATGGGGCCAGAGCAGTAAGAGGATTAAATAGAGATTGTCAGAGTCGCTGAGTCGGATCTGCACAGTGGTTGAGATTCTATCTTAAGTGGACAGACAATCCGATTTGAGACGTTTGACAATATTGCATCAGCTTGACGCTTGGACCAAAGATACAGAAGAAGTGAGGGTCCCCTCCCGCACATCTTTGCTTGGAAGTATGCACGGCTCGTGTACAGCAAGAGCAGACTGCAGTAACGAGTTAATGGTGAGCTCAGGTTTTAAGCGGGGCTCGAGGCCCATGACAGCGCCTAAGAATTCTCTGAACAAAAGTGAAGTTACTTAAATCCTGGGCCATGAACCCCTACCCTCTCCCACAAACCCACAAAGGCCAATTCTGAAAGCGACACGCCTTTTGCACGTGCACCCTGAGCTGCTTGTGGCCATAGCACATACCGAATAGGCTCAGACTCTAGGGCCACGTGGGTCGTTGTCAACTTGGGTCCCTGCAGGAGGCCCAAGTTTCAGAACAGCATGCTGCATTGTTCCCAACGCAGGTCATAGGGGGGTCATGTTGCAGCCACCCAGCTTGGAAGTGCCAATGGCGCATGTGCGCATTGGAGGCTTACCGCCGAGATCCACAGCGCTACAGGCCAGTGCTCACCGCCAACCCATGTTGGGGGGTGGTCTTGCAATTGAAGGTGTTTTTGTGTTATCTTAAGAGTGATAAGCAATACCTTTTCCTGGTTGTCTATACGGGGCGTTCAGTTTGAGACATTCAAAACTAACATGCACCCCCGCCCAAAAACAAGATGTTTCCCGTGCAGACAGAACTCAAGAACACGATTCTTGATGAAGGGAGGCCGGAACACATTGGAAGGACATGGCTTGGGTGCTCAGTCGGTACGTTGTACTGCTTATTCAGTTGTACGTTATTCGGATTGTTCGTGCTGGCACTGTTGTTACTGGCGACACCAACCTTTTTACAACCCATGAAGCTCACAAAGGCCTTAGCTTTCGCTCAGCAGGCTTGGGTGCAACCAGAAAGGACATTCTACACAGCTTTCAAGACCCCCTTCAAGGCTTCCCACGCCCCAAGCGGCGCCGCATCCAGATTAAGTTTCAAGACAAAGCATCCTGGAAACCCACAGCGTCAGGCACCTTAAAGCCACAGAGTGTCCAGCCAGGGTAGAGCTTCCGGGGCAGATGCCAGAGATCACCACTCCGGATCCGTCCAAGACTCACTCGTGACGCAGGGGTTGGGTGCGAGAGCTATGCAGTTCCAGGAGCATGCATGCACCACAGGTTCGGGAGAACAGTGGAGAGCGTTCTTCGGATTTGGTGAGTGCCTGTACGTGCTTCTGTGCGAAGAAGGTGAAGATCTTTAGAATTCCAGGCATAGATGAGTCTCAGGCCGGCCTGTAGAGGAATTAGAATCGGGACCCAGGCTTCAAGTCAGATGTATCTTTGTATAAGCGATTGGAGAAGGAGAATTGTGGCAGATATCCAGAACCTCTATATTCCAACATGGCATCCTTCCAGGAGGCCTCCATGCTGGGGGTACGAAGGAGTGCCCAAACATGGAAACTACAATATCATTGGGGCCTCTTTTAGGAGCTACGACCAGCATTCCTTCCTCCATTCCGTTTTATGCAGGAATAGCAGCCAGTAAGATTAGATGCACATTGTACAGCCCAACGCATCCTGCCCCTTTTCAACATGATTCCTATACAGGGTCTCTTGGGCATGCTTATCTTGAGACACCTTCCAAAACCCTAAACACTGAACTATATACATGCTATAATATGATCGCAATCAGCGGCAAAAACTGTACTGATCATATCCCGGGTGGCCTTAACGAGGAGCTCCTCTTTGGAGCAATCTTCCCAGGTCCCCTCCAGCCACGCAGCCGGCAGCGCTGGCTTTGCGCGTAAGGCTGGGCTTAGGGTTCAGGGTTTGGGGGTTGTAGGAGTGTAGAATTGGAAGCTATGTGAAGACATCCTGGTCGATTTGTGCATATTATGGCATCTGATGGCGGGCCCACATATCAGCTAAGAAGTTTTGTGTCAATCGATCTTTCCTTGCACCACAGCACATGGGAAGGGAGTTCTCTTGATCAGCAGGAATTGCGTAAACCTGCGCCCCAACGCTCAAGATTAAACCCGGAACCGAGGCCCAAACGAAAACTAATCATTTATCCCCAAATCCTAAACCCTGAAGTTCCCTGAAAAGTGCAAAAAGCGGTCAGGCCTGGAACTAGCGGTCACGGTCATGGGAACGGTCAATGGCGAGTGCAGGGAACCCGATTTGTGCTTGTGTTCTTTTGGCAAAAGGTTTAATGTTCAGTTGGGCGCAGGATTTTCGGGGCTTAGGGGCTAAGGGCAAGTAAGCGTTTGGGGGACTGGGACTTAGATCCTCAGGGTTGTTTGCAGGCTTACACGGTTCGAGCTTAGGCAGGGGCAGGGAGGGTTAGACTTTCAGGCTGAAGAGAGGCTGACAAGTTTGTCACAGGTCCTGCGCAGCCAGGTCCTGCACAACCTGAATGGCGGTTTGTGTGCTTGTTGGAATCCGATACACCAGTTTAACCCCTCCCTGGTCCACTGGTGGTTCGAGTTGCGCACTCGGCGCTAATGTTCAGGGAAGGCAGGAGGACGTGTTAAAGAGTTACTCTCCCCTGCAAGACATGGAACCCCATGAAGTAGGGTAATGTCTGATCCCGGTGATTTCCCAGATCTACAAAGAGTAGTGCTGTTCTTGCAGACTCGAGCGGGGGGCCCACACTAGCAAGGTGGGACACGCTCGCTTTGCTCATGAAGGCTAATTCATGCTAAGTGCTGTCTGTGGTGTCCGATGAGGTTTGCAGTACATGTAGCACCACTCTTCCACAAAAGCCCAATACCCACCCACCCTTTCATCCCAGTCCTCCCTGTTACTACGCTCTGACATGTGCGTTCTTGGACGTGCCCCTTGTGTTTGGGAGTGCCAACAGATCCCTAATCCCCATACTCGCTGACATGCCACCCACACTCGCTGATGTGCCAAGGTTACCCACAGCCAAGGTGCAGCAAAGGGATCGAGTTTATAGGTTTGAGTCAAGAGGTCAGGGTTCGCCGTTGAGGGCACGGGGTTTGGGGTGTACTACTTGGAATTCAGGGTTATGTCAGAGTTTTTCGCTATACAGCTCAGGTTTACAGTTTATGGCCAATCCAAGCGATGGTAGTGGATTAGTCTACAAAGAAGGTTTTTTGCTTCATCTTGCCGTGGCATTATGCTGCACCCCGCGAGAGCCACCAGTACATACCTCGTCGTGTACTTGGAGGCTTGAGCCAAACCGTCAAACCCTCAATGCTTACCAGGGCTAGGATGGGGCACCATTTCGAGAACCTTCGAGCTTGTGGTGTGGCCTTCTCTAGCGGCAGTTCAAGACATGGAACTGACTGGAATGGTGGTGCAGAATTTGCAGCAATAGTAAGTTGTGTTGGCTCGAGCTTTGTGAAGTAATTGACGCTTCGGAGGGAGATCTTGATCTTACAGCATAATGACAAGACCAGCACCAGCTGGGCACAGGCCCTCGAACAAGGCCTTGGCCTCCACGGAACCCATGGCGCTCAAGCGGGAGAGGGGGAGTGGGATTCCTTTTCTAAGCCCCATATAGTTGAGGATCCCCAATAAGAATAATTAGTACGTTTCCAGAGGCTGTCCCATATTGGTTCCACAGGGGATCCTATCCACCAATTCGGCTCGAAAGCGTCCATAGGCCAGCAACCCACAAGATGTCCCGTGCATCATGTCCGTCTGGGCTCTGCTTCTTGTGCCGCTGAGCAAACTCACCGTGGATCATGCAACGGCGCTTCACGCAAGGAAAGTATCGCCTATCTTCTAGATGCAGAAACCTCGCAGGGTAGAGGTATGCGGGTCCTTGCATATTGGAGGAATTTGTAATGAAATTGGAACCGGAAATCTGCGTGCAGCAGATCCTTACACCAGTCCACGGGCACAGCTCGACTTTTGCAGAAGTGCAGCTTATCAGCAGCCACTGCCACTGTCGCCGCTTTTGGTCCTTCTCCTGCTGAACTTATCGCCTCTGCTAGTACTGCTAAGCTATGCATAGGTAGATTAGTACTATATCGCCATTGTTATCATTGCCACCAGCACTGCTATTGCAGCTCTCAAGTTGAAAGGAAACTGTGCCTTGAGCAACATCTTCGACTAACCGCACCCGCAAGTTCTGAGCGTAACCCTAGCGTCTAACCCCAAACCATTAAACCCCAAGCCTCTAAATCGCGGAGACGCAGGCAACAAACGCTCGGCCAACGAGCTCAGGGGGAGATCCTGCGCCCAGGGCTCAGTGAAGTAGATGAGTGCTGAATGAGTTCAGGGACTCTCCAGGCCTTAGGGGATTAGGATGTAGGAGCTTAGGGGTTTGGGATGGAGTCATTTAGGGGTTTGAGGTTGCCTACGAGCACGGCTTGTGCATCCATGCCTACCCTAGACTTTGAAGATCTCGAAGCCTTCAATAGGCTTTGAAGGTCGGGGCCAAAGGCCTGGCATCCTATGTCAAAAAACTGCGTTACGTAGACAGCAGCTTTCCACAACTTAGAAACTTCCGTTTTGAGCCAGTTTTCGGTTCGGTTCAGTGGCAAGTTGTGGTCAAGTCAAGTCAATCTCCCTGCAGTCTTGAAATCGAGATGGGCGGGTGGTAGAGTTCGACATGTTTAGTCCAAGGCCATTCTTAGACCAATCCAGAGCCTGAAGCTTACAAAGCTTTAAGTCAACCCCAAACCCAAAGTCGGGAGTCGTCAGGCTGCAGCCGCTGTCGTTGTCGCTCACGCTTAAGAGCGGAGGCACGACACCTCAGCATTAGCGGTGTTTAGGCGTAAGGCTTTAAGAAGGTTGGGGCATTGTGGCTTAAGATGTAGGGTCAGCTATGGGCTCGGGGTCTGGGCATTGTCTGACTGAGGAAGAGGCTGCAAGCTGCAAAGTAGCGGACATTGCAAGATTGTAAGAGTTCAAGTCATAGCAGTACACTGGAGGTGCTTTCTTCGCATTGGGCTTAGCAGGTGTTTGGGCTCTTTCTGCCCGAGGAGAGAGATGTATCAAAGGGAAGAGGTAGCTTCGTCCTCTTGGGTGACAAGCAAAACGAAAGTCCGAAATTGGGCCTCTTTCAGCAATGTTCGATGGTATTGTGCAGGAAGCCCACAGGTTGCATCCTGCAAAGGCCCAACCACATTCAGTAGTTTCCCGAAACAGTGGACCCCCAAAAAGGCCCAAAAACATGTTTTCCTTAGTTGAGAGACTGACAAAACAGTATCCCCAATTTTGGCAAAAAAAATGTTTCGATATGCAGCTCAGCAAATTCCACGCTTCCTCCCATGCAGAGACGGTTGGAAGAGCATTCATTGAAAGTTTACCACGCAGTTCCTAAAAGGTTGAGGTTGTTTGAGGTTACTTCCAGAAAAGCAGCTAGCCATAGGCAAGTGGCTCTTTTGAATAGTTATCATGAGCGTAGGATCTCAATGGGCAGCGGGCTGTGACTTGTATGCAGGATTTTGACTACTACGGCGAATTGGCATGCTCCCAAACGGGCTTGTGTGAAGTGTGAAAGTGCTGCCACCCAACTGCTCTTGCAAAAGAACCCCGCGCGTCTTGACCACAACTTCTGAACTTCACGAACTGAATGATTAGCTGCCCTTCCCTTAAGTATGCGTGAGACACAAACACTGAACTCACGTTCTTTGTTCTGGACTATTGGGTTGCTTCCCTTAGAACATCTCCTGACACAGGCAGCAACCGACGGAATTTGACATCTGCAGGACGGACCGCATGCTCCGGCATAGCCATCAGAGTTCTGACTAATACTATTCTTCATACTACTGTCATTATTCTTCATAGCATTGTGGAAACCTCAGATCCTCTGGACAGAGCTTCATGTTCCTACATTTGCCAGCCACTTACCCCCCACAGCCCCTCATACCAAATGTTCCTGCAGCATCTTGTGGGCATTCTGTTGAACATCAAGTATCGCGGGGGGGGGGGGGGGGGGGAGTGGTTATTCATGATTGAGTCTTTGGGGTTTGGACTTTCTGCTCAATGAATCAGGTACGGGGTGTCTGTTATGGGTGGTCACAGTCATCTAGCATGGGCCACTTGGGTTGAGGAGAATGCTGGGTTCAAGGCTGTCCAGACCCGCCCTATTGGCGTCCACACTGCCAAGACGCCCTTGATTGGTTTACTGCCTCGTGCCCTGTGGGGACGGAGCGGGTGGATCCTTGTAGCAGCCCCATAGAATCCCCAATCAACATTCTTAGAAAAATTCCTGGAAACCCTACCCTTTCGCCATGGATGCCGTGGAAAAGCAGAGCTTGTAGCTCTCTCTCAGAGCCGCAAGCAAGTTGCGGCATTTCACTCCAAGATTACGGTTGCCTTGCCTCACGTCTCTTCTGAGATTACAATACCGGAACCTCGCTCCAACCATCAAGCTTTAGAGATCGAAACCTCTAACCCCCAAGAAGAACTGCGCGTGGGCCGAGCAGTGACTGTTCCATCTGTAACTGCTCCCGCTTGCCCATGGCGTTTCATGCGAATTTTCTGGAATTGTGGGGGCTACTACGGGAAAAGGCACGCCGTGTCAGGACCACTAGTAGTGCGATACGGCTCCCATCTACCGACAAGTGACATACCAGAGAGCAGCTAAGCTAAACGTAAGACTGGTCTCCTCACCTCATGCTTTGCAGGTCCTGGTCGACCAGAGACGGCAGACAAGGCCAAACCAGAGTCAGAGAGCTCTTAGGTGGAAACCCATGGAACAACCCCTCAAAATTTGAATCGTTAAGAAATATCACAGTTCTGTCCTTGTGCTTGAAGATGGCAATTATCGTAACGGCTGGCTGGAAGGTTGGGGCCCGGGATATGCTGAAGACATTGTGAGGCTATCATGTTCTGCATCTTATCTCATCTGGATAGCTGCTTTATCGGGCTTAGTGTGTATGCTCAGCAAGTTGCAAATTGTTTATCTAATACTAACTTACAGTCCCATGTAGCTGGTAATGAAATATCTTCCCTTGCTTTGAAAATGAAACTGTCAGGGTCTTGTGGTGTGGGGATGTTGATCGCGGGCATGTGTTCTCAGGACGTAGGACTTTGGCTGTAGGAGTTAACCCTAAACTCTCTGAATATTGTTAGAGTTACACCCTTGTATATACGTGGACGTGGTTCGCAAACAAACCTTGGGGAACGCAAGACGCAATACTGGTTGAGAGGCATCGCCACAACATCAACATACTTGAAATCAAGAATGTATAGGGTCTTCTTTCGTCAGTGATGTAGCTACCCTCCTCTGGCTTGTTTCAGGATTGAGCCCTGGGAGGTTGAAGTAGGAGTCTTGTCTAGCATGCAGATGTAGCAATGCTCTCAGGACTTTTGCAGAGCATATGGGATGTCAGGTAAAGACGTTAATAACACACCGGAGAAACCCTAGCTCCAACCACTAAAAGAACTGGACAGCCGACTGCAGCAAGTTTGGTTCAAGCTGCCACCGTCCCCCCCTCCCAAATCCACCACTCCACAGAGAGAGCTACTGGCTGCTTGTCCGGCATGATGTTTTCAGTTTCGCGCTTCTCATAACAAGGGGGGTTCTGGAAGCATTTTGGACTTCAGCGACACTGGCAAAGCATGGGCACGGTTTAAAGCACGAATCAACAGCGCCTGAGGCTAAATCAAGGGCCGTGTGGGGAACGTATGCCTCGAAGTGTGACCAGACTGCGGGAGCTGACACTATATCATATTGAGGCGGGAGGTTTGGTGGGACTCATGTATGTCACTACTAATCATGTGGGGCTCAGACAGCAATGCTCAACGAGGACCGATAATGATTGCTAAGGTTGCTAGAGACCATGAAGTGGTCTTGCTCCAAATTGTTGCAAGGGTCAAGTCGAAGATGTGTTATGGATCCTTGGAGGGCTGAGCGTAGGTCTAAAGGGAAGTGGTTGTCTAGTAACCTGTCATGGTGCCTTTCAAAATCTTCCTTGGCTGTGGGTGTTTCTATGCCCCCTTCTTCCATAGATCCCTGTGCAGGCGTTGGGATTAACTGGGGGCAGCCTGCTCTTTGAAACTCACAAAGCTGTCGCTAGTCCTGCTTTTCACTGAGGCTTCACACGAAAGCTGCTGCCAGGTTGGTCTGCATGGCTTATACCAAGGACCCCCAAACAAAGAGGACTCTCTGGGAATCTAGTGATCCCCCATCATCTCCGCGGTCAGGGTTGTAATTTTCAGGGGTCTTCTCTCCATTTCCTGAAGGCAATAGCTGAGCACGCAAGCATTGGGGGGGGAGTGTGCATCTTCGAGTTGGTGTTCTTTGGGATCGGAAGTACCCATGATAAGCACCACGGGATGTTGGGATATACTACGAGGGGCCATTTTCGGAAATGCTCCATTCTGAGGGCCGGAAAAACAGAATTAACAGTTAACTTGATATTTTCTGGTGTCTATAGTGGATGGGGTGAGTGAATATAAGTATTACCTCATGGGCTTCTGTTGGCTTTACTATAGAGACGACGCCCCCATCCCCCTTTAGGTTCCTGAGACCCAGGGCTGACATCTTGATTGGCTCCAGAGACACGTCAGAACACAACAACATGCCTCCGGTACGGTCATCAGGATGTCTGGAGGTGCTTTCCTAGAAAGCAGAACTACTCAAGATCCTCTCCTAACACCTGTGACCATTGTAGGTGCACTGCAAAGCATGAGCCCCAAGGTACTTGTTTTGCAACACCTTTCTGTTAGCAGACTTCCCGCTTGAGCAGCCCTTCAGCTTGTATGAGGTTTCCCAAAAACTGCCGATTTCCTTGTAGCGCGAGCTACCACTTTTTGATGTATGGAAAGGCCCCACATTTTTGAGTACTTTTCATAAGCTCCTACATAGGGCTTAAACCCCTAATCCTGAACCATAAGCCATCGATCCCCTGCCATGGCGCAGATGGCGAAGGAGGGGTTGCACTGGAATCCCGATTTGCAATAGGAAAACCTAAGGGTTTGGGAGGCATCTCTTTACCGAGGCGTGGGAAGTAGGCATGAAGATGCGGGGTTTATGGGGATCCTGGCATCTGGAAGTGTACGGGTGTAAGTTCATCACAACCATAGAGTTTTGCAGTGGGCTACCCCATCTAGCAATGATGTTCGTTTGGGGGGAAGGCGGCAGCCAGAGCTAATCTCATGATGTTTAAATATCTCCTGAGCTGCTTCAATTTCAGAGCCCGTTTTGCGTGTGCGCAGTCACTAGCCAGCAAGTCCGTTTCCCAAACCCTAAATGGGAGATTCTCAAACAGAATCCCTAAGAACGAACCGATGATCTCCTCATCATCCTCACATATCCTTCCCCGACACGACACAAGCTTCACTCCCCAAAGCATTGGGGCTTGTCGGCAGATAGGTAGTTGCTTTAATGAGTATAATTCAATTTCCCAGCAAGGATATAGTCTTACTTGGTTCAACCACCAGACACACTTGTCCGGTAGACAGTAGGAGGTTCTCTGAAGTGTTTGTGCTTGACCCAATGCCTTGGAATCATATGTTCGACCAGAAGTCGCAAGCTAAAGTCCAACATGCTGTGTCTCTACACTGAAGCGGAGAGCGGAGCCCGTGTTCCTCAAGCATGATGTCTGTAAACGTGTCCGGAGAGACTGAGATAAAGATCACAGCATGAAGTTTAATCATGATTCCCTTTCTCCTCTTTTGGAAGCTACAGTTCTCACGTAGCTACCCCATCATTCCATCACTGCAATCCCATAGCGTTAGCAATCTGCAACCCAAACCCCTCAATGGCAGGTTCGCCGGGTTTTCCTGCTGCGCCATGGTGAGGCAGAACATAACGTCTCAGACGAGGATGGAAAGCGGGCCGTATGGATTGAAGGTTGCGATGTAGAGCTGAAGTCTAACAAGTTAGGTTTGCGGCAGCTACCTCGAGAGTTTTGCAAATTATCCCTATCTAATCTTTGGTATAGCTGGGACCCAAATATCTTCTAACTGTCCAGATATGGCCCCTGAAGTATTTACAGCAACCAAGACGCTGAGAAACACCAATGTTGGGAGACGGACAGAGGGTCAATAGTCCCTTAACATCTCTTGTACCAGGGTATCTGCATCAGAACTCATACTGTGACCCAGTAGTAAGCCAGTAGGGCAGCTAGAACAGAGAGAGGACCGTCTGCTCAGACACTCAACAGGTTCACACTACTTGTCCAAGCAAAGCTTCAAACATCAGAGGCCCAACAAAGCATGTCCGAAATCTGAAAGCTTCCCCCAACGAAGGCCCCTCAATGTTCAGCAACTGCCTTGTCATCTCTACTGATGGATAGCTAGAAGAGGACGTGCCGGATGCCCCGTTGACTGCAATGGGCCGCGGCCAAGCAGGTGTCGCGCGTGCTGCATTATGGCTTCGGGATTCGGACTTGGATTTAGGTTTACTGGGCTGGTGCTCACTGTCAGTGTTCATAGCGTTTCAGACCTTAAGTTCAGGCGTGCGTGTTTGGTACCACTCTACGGTCCGTTTGCCCCTTGTCTGTCTTGGGAACCTCTTCTTCTCAAACTTTAGCTGATGTGAATCGAGCAAGAGAGAGGTGGGGACTTATGGATGGGGCCTCTTATGACCTTGCCTAATACATCACAGTAGAATTTTGCCGTAGGCAAGTGACTGCCTTTCTCTCGATGATAGGACTTCCCCATAGCATGGGTATGTAACAAGCAGAAAAGACCTGCCATGTGGGAGGTTGGATCGAAGGTCTGATGTGAGAGTTTGCAGGCACATGTCACTCCTAGACTTGGAACGCTTTCAGGTACATGTCACCCCTGGCATTTTGAGACGTTTCTACAGTAGCACGGTCCCGCACTGCACAGTCCTTCCGCTTCTCGGCCTTCAGTAATTGATCCCCGAGCCGAAATTTTCACGACGAGGGGTAGGCTCATGATGAATCCTGAATAAGCGGCGACACTGACAAGTCTGCCGGCCAATAACCCTTGTACCTGCTTTCCGGGAAGACCCCTTAGTGCTTCCAGGTCCATGCCAAGGTTATCATTTCCCAGGAGGATGTGTTTTGGCTTTTTCAAGATGCCGCAGATGTCAAACCTACTGGGACTTTGTACTAGGTATGCAGAAGAAACCACACAAGCCTCCTAGCACGAATTACACAAAGTATTCCATGGCTACTCGTCATGGAGGTCCATACTTGGAATGTTCGATAAACTATTTTGAGGGTCAAGGGTGAGAAACCCCGTAAAGATGCCTGATTGACCTCTAAACTGAAAACCTAAAACCCAAAAACCTTAAACCCCAAATCCAAACCCCTTGGGCGAGCCCCCAGCTGAGGCATGGCGGGACCGCGTCGAGGACTATGACTTCGCCTTTTGGACTTAAACCGCGAGTGGCTTACAGAATAAGTGAGGAATTCCCAACATGGCGGATCTCAGGAACCTTTCAGGGATCTGTGTCTATGGGGATGATAGAAGGATGGTAGGCGTTGCTTTGAGGATTCCCCCTTCGAACTGAAGGAAATTTGAGGAAGTCCATATAACTGCTGCTGATCCAATTCTGCTCCAGATGTCATGTAACATCGCTTGAGCAAGGCCAAGCTGCCCATGACAAGCCTCATCAGGCCTGACGAAGTAGATTTTGGTGGGCTACTTCCTCCCAGGTTGCAAAAAAAAAGCGGTGCAAAAAAGTTCCTTTATACAGTATACAGCTGTAAGTCTAGCACAAGGTACCCTACACCCTTTCATTATCCTCATAGCGCCCCTCCAAAACGCTCCATGTGTTGCCCTGCCATGGCTGCGGATGCTCAGAAGGGGGGGCTCTTTGATTTTATTCCTGCTTTGGGCTGCGGACTTCAGATGGGACTCCGCTACAGGCTGTTGGATGTGACATGGGATTTGGGGTGACATCTTACGTAGGAAGCTGGAAAAAGAATCGTACAAACCGTGAACACCTCGAAGCCTTCAGAAACGCAGCTTGAATTACATCATAGTTGTATACAAGGGTGTACGCAACTGACCCCAGATCAGATCTTTCCAGCTGGGATCATTGTCGATTGAGTGCCTCAAGTTATCCAACACGAGTTTATCGCGTGACCCAATTCATTCTCCATGTCGATACCCATAAATTTTGCACCACAGGCAGTAGCTTTGAATACCCCTGGCACTATTTGGACTCACCGTCGCAGGGTTCCACATGGCGGTTAACTTAGGTGCATCGGTATCCACGATGTTAGAGTGGCTCCTCTTGTCACCAAAAAGCACAGGAAGTCGTCCTCATCTCGCCACTCACACGGGCTATCCAGACGGCGTGCTTTGCCTTCGAGGAATCGGCAGGGCCTAGGTTAAGGGCTGCTTCCAAAGCCTTCCCAAAAAAGCAGCTACAGACGTCATGATGAGGACTCACAAGTCAGGCCCTCCAGTTACCATCCTTGGGTCGTCAATGCAAAGCTCCTGGCCAAGGCCCGTTCCAAAGATTTCAGATGTGTAGACTAAGGTCTAGGATGAAGATTGACGAGGGCTGGGTGCCCTACAAGGCTCCCTTTGATTCGCCAGGCAGCCCCAAACGTAAAGTAGCAGCGCCCAATGCATTGTATTTCGCACAGTTTCCGGCTGCTGGCAGGAGGAAGACACCCCCTTGATTCTGGTCCGTTCGGCACGGGAGCTTTGGTGGGACGATGTTGCCAATCAGCCGTACCCTCGTCGCACAGCTCTGCTTGGTTGCTTTTTAAGATCTGGTTTGGAGTTCCGGTGTTCCCTCTTGGCTTGGACCATCACGGAAAACCAGTTTCTGATGACGCAAATCAAGCTGCGATCTCTGAAAGGGTCATACGTGTGATAGAAGTAGTCGAGGAACATCTCCACAGTTGAAATCCGGAAAATGGGTCACATTCGTAACTTGGGGCAATGCAAGCTTGCTTCCATCAGCGACCATCTGACTGAATTTAACCCCATCCTCATACCTTGATGAACTCGGGCAGAAGCCCTTGCCATAGTTTCTGCAGAACAGGGCGCATGCCCTCCCGTTGGGACTCTCCCAGAAACATCCTGATGTGAGCCTTCCAGGGACCCCAGAATCTCCGCATAATCCTCATACGTTCCTTGACGTCCTCGAGGGATCTCCTGTTTTGAGATAAAACCACATAGTTCTGGGTGCAGCACAAGCAGTGCAGATTTCACCGCGGCTGAGGGAGATAGGTCAAGATAGAGGCTGGATGTCATTTGGTTCTGGGCTTGCGGCATGGAGCTGAAGCATGTGCTTAGGAGAACAATGTACAGGAGTACCCGGCGTGGTTTTCTGCATCCTCTCCGTTAATCTCTTTGATTATCCTACCATTTCTGTGAGATGACTGCTACAGTTGCCATCATACTCACATGATCCGGTGTGCTTTGACAAGCCTCCAGGCCGCCAATATCCACAAAGACCTGAGCCCACAAAATCTGTGTGGTAGCTTCCAAAATCGTCTACAAGATCCGCTTGCCATTGCAAGCAAGCGAGGAGAGAAAACATACATGTTTCGTTGGGAATGAGGGGGGCCATCCCTACAGTAGCCCCTGCATAATCCCGTACAGAAAGCCTTGTAAATTGATTTATGCGCCATGCCCCGATTTCCAGACAAGCATGCCGAAGAGCCCCCCAGGGCCCCAGAAGAAGCCCAGGAGCTCCCTGGAATCTGTGTGTGAGCAGCTGAGCCAGCTGCCAAGGGGCCAGGAGGTTCCCAGACAGACGTCGGAAAGTAGCTTTGGGGGTTTAGAGGTTGCTGCGCACGAGCCCAGATGCAAAAAGAGTGTAGGGGCGCATGGGGCTTGGATCTTTTTGTTCAGAGGGGGAGTTTGATTGTGTAAGCCCACACTTTCTTTGGGCCCAACCAACTTGCAGCAAGGATTGACAGAGATTACCTCCCTGGAGGGGTGGGGACGGTGCGGTGGTCCCTTATCCCCAAAACAAGCTAGTTTGAAATCGCTGCAAAAAGCCTCCTGTTGTCAGCATGTTGTTGCTACTTTGATGTGCAGAGCTAACGTCACGTTTCCCTTGGTCACGCTGCGCTGTCGGTTTGCAACTTTCATTGGCTGAGCCGGAAGTACTTGTTGGGATTTACCGGATCACTCCTTGACCCCCATACTGGATTACATCAAAAGCCTCCGCCACTTGCCTTGGCCCCCAACCACACGAAAATGATCAAGTGTAGATAGGTTCCGAAGCGAATGTGGAGAATAAAGTGCTGACCACTAGTCACTAGCCCAAGCCCAAAATCCCACGGCACCAAGCTGGAGCACCTCCAATCCCCAGCCTTTTGGTACCTTTACACCATTGAGAGGACACATTGCACACTACTTTTTGTGGTTTGCATTCATTCGATCCCGAAAGTTCCGGATCCATACAGCGCAAGGGTATCAAATCTTTCTGAGCACGACGACGTGCCCGGAAGTCTCTCCGCTGTGGAAACCTCAATGAGCCAGTGCAAGGTACAAGGCTTGAAGGCTGCGTTGGCCTTCCCAGGGGCCAGAACAGAGGCCGGGGCGTGGGGCAGAGTTCTCGAAGGAGGTTTATGTAGTGAGAATCCACTTACACAAGGATTCAGGAGTACGAGAGTCAGGAAAGTTCTGGGCTCGCAGAAACGAATTCGTCATTCGGAAACCACCGACTCTCTAAACCCTAAGCCCCCAAACTGCTACCTGAGCAGCAAGCGCTCTGTAGGCGGAGAGCGTTCGCGAACTCCGCAACGTGCTGTCGAACCGTTGCATTGCTTGGTTTGGAGGGTTTGGATTTTCAGGTTTGAGGTTGTAGGGTTAAGGGTTTGGAGTCTGAGGGTGTAGGGTTTGTGGCTTTGCGGGCATCTTTGAAAGATGGGCCTTTCTACGTTTCCGGTCTTCAGGGCGCTTCCTGACTGGAAACTAGTTCTGGCGGAGATTGTAAGAGGCATTAAGACATCTGTTCTTGAAGCTCAGGAAAAAAGCATTTCCAAAGGATAAAGCGCATACTTGTAATTTCGACCAAGCTCACTTCTAGATTCCGAGGGTGTTTGGGTGTCCAGTACGTACGACTTCTGGGTCGTCCGGTCAGTAAGGTCGTTTCAAGGGGTCCAGGCATGCCTTTGCTGTGTCATGTTTGGATCCAGGCATTAGCTACAGCGTTTGCGATTCGCTCTGGACTCTGGCTTTGGTATTTGTTTGACAGCGGGATGGCCAGGCACAGATGAGACCTGTCAGACATTGTAAGCCTTTGGCAAGGAATGCCTCCAAGACACCTGGTTCAGACAAGATGTGTTTTTTGATTTGCTGTTCGTCGCCTTCCCCAAGTCTGCAGAAGATTTGGGCCTGGAGTTAGTTTCGGCATACGGGCATGTTTTTGGGCATTGGATGAATGAACTAATTACGATCAACTCAGGTCCAGAGAGCATCATCGCGGTCGTTACACATTGGGGTGTGGCCTGGCCAAGAACTGATCTGGGAACAAGCCTCAGGCGTTCCTTCAACTGACTGTGTGAGGAACACTGAAACACGAAATCTATCACGACGTGGGTAGAGATGGTCCATGGTCTATGGTTGTCTGGTTTCCGCATCCTGCGGTCCCCTTTGCAGCAAGTGCACTTTGCGGAGTTCCATAGCCCACCATGGAAAAGCGCAACCAACCAGGAGTGCAAATTGCCCGTCGTTGAGACTCAAGTGGTCTATGAAGGAGCACTGCGATAAAGCAGCTCCGAAGAGGGAAATTGCACAAGAGGAAGGAGCATATCAAAAAGAAAAAGGGTCATGTGCCCTCTCCGGAATTCATTTCATGCGCTTGTTCAACAGGTCTCAAAGCTCTGTGAACGAATTCTGATCTGATAGGAATGTGGCCACTTGCCAGATGCTTCCAACCCGCGGGACCCCATAGCTGAGTAGCATTTTGAATAGGGATACCATCCCACCCGAAATTGCCCTGGATAGCAGAGCTATTCGAATTCTTGTGTGTGGGAATTGCGGTTCGCAGGCAGTTACCTTCTTATGGTGTTGTCCAGGGTGCTGTTCAAGGTGCCGTTGAGGTAACAAAATTGGAGTTGACACGCAGTTGTCGGCTCAAGCTCGAGGGTGCCGGAGACATTTTGGGAGGTATTCCGGGTCCTTGCTAGTAGAAAATTTCCTCTTGGTTATAGCAGAAAAGCATATTTGGGGAAAATGTTCTTACATGCTTCAACCTCCAAAAACCGTACCCAACAATTGGGAAGGTTCAGCTCCTGTTCAGTCTTACCTCTATGGAGGGCTGACAGGAACGTCCCAACGAACAATCTCATCAGCAAGGCGTGAAAGCCGTAGCTCATTGAAAGTACTTCTGAAGTATTTGTTTTTTAGCTTAGTCCCTATAAATCCTGACAGGGCCTTCAAGCCCTAAGGTCATCAACGCTCTTTGTGGCCAAGGAGCTGACAACTGTGAGATGATGGAGTGAATCTTGACGTTGACTGATTAGAGGGCAGGGCCAGTGTAGGAGACGCAGGTGAGAGTTGAGCACTGCCTGGAAAGGGCTACGGACAGGGCTGGTGGTCTAGAATGCTTCGATGGGGAGAAGGGTAGCACGCGTTACCATGTGTAACCCAAATCGGCTCCTTCATTCTCCAAGTTGAAGGGTGAAGGACGCACCTCCTCCTTCAAGGGCATTGGAGTTTCTTACAGGTCTTGAATTCGGTGCTTTCAGGTAAAGTCTTGGATTCGTCCCGTCCTTGGGATGGGCCACTCGCACCAAAGATATATTGCCCAGAACTTGATGCGATATGACTTCCAGAAAGAACTGACGGATCATGTTTCATTGAGGGGGCTTCAAGGGTTTCACTTGACAGCGAACCCTTCACTAGCATCCACGAGCAACGGACTTGACCAACAAGGTTGAACAGCATTCAAGTTGGCCCCAAAAGCCCAGGCCTCTGTGACGAGAACGGCGACTTCACCTTTGTTCGTGCTTTGGCAGCGGGAAGCGTCGCGCTCTTTCTAGGCGTCAGGGAGTCAGGGAATCAAAGCACATACCCTGTGCATGAATCCTATCTTCCCAAGAGAGGGGCCAACAAGAGCAAAGTTGCAACAGTTCCGAGAATCACGCTGCACGTTGCTGCGTGTCACGGTGCATGGGCATGAACTTCCACTCATGAGAGTCTGGGAAAGGTTTTTTGATAAAGGTAGTGAGGCTCAGCTCCGGGGTGACAACAAACGAATCCTGGAAAAGCCTTAGGTTTCGCGGCCACGCTGCTTTTGAAATCTTCTGATGCCTATCACTGGGGCTGAGGCAGCAGGTCCTCTATAACTACTGCTCTTTCTCGAGTTAGGAGCAGAACACTCTCGCCCAAACCCCTTCCTCCCGTTGCTGAGAAAGCTGCCGGATATGGACTGCAGACACTATCTTAGGGCGGGGGGGCTTGGCATCATCCACCGCAAGGATTCAGCCCATGTGCTTTGAGGAAAGCATGTCTCTCCATTCTGGGGATGCTCTGGTGGAGTTCTGAGCGCGCCTCCGTGCAGCATCAACTAGATGCCCAGACAACACCTGCAACTTCAGGATGCTGATTACTCGGAGCGCTAGACCCCCAACCCAGAAAGCTCTCGGAAGTTTCTTGGGAGCTCTCAAGTGAAAACTGCTGAAGCCATGAGGAACCGCTTTCATTTTGAAGGCTGAACCAGTAGTGTCTCTAAGTTTCTCTAGGAACACGTTCGCTTTGAATGCCTCCAAGGGCTTAGCAGGCTTCAAGTCCGCAAGCATAATCTGGAGTCTTAATCATGATGGAGTTTCTCAAAACTGGCAGCGGCCAGAGAGGCTAGGGATGCATGAGGATTCTACGGGGATCATTGGGGCTCCTTGTTGAGAATTCCAGAGAGCGCAACGCTGAGAAACTTCCTGCGCTTCTACATAGAACTAGTATCATGGCTAGTGAGTGTTGCGGGCCATTGGTCTCACAGCTTGTTCCTCCCACGTCTCAGTCCTGCTGCAAAAGAGTCACAGAAGCCAGAGGAGCAGATGGCCAGGGTAAACGGGCTTCAAGGTAACGAGAGGGAACAGGTTATACTGACTAGCACAAGGGATTCAACAAGGATTTGTATAAGGATCCGGTCCCTCATTCCTGAGTACACGGTAGATCACCAAGGCCCCGAAATAGGACAGACCCACCTATAATCCCCTTTTGCAAGAATCCTTCTTGGGAGGTCGGTCCTATTTGGGGGCCAAGGCTTGTCAATATTTAGTTTGAGGCTTCTGGGTGCAACTGTTCCGGTGTGGCGCGCAGATGCTTTACGATGGCAGCTCCCGTGGTTAGAGTCTAAGGCGTGGGCGAGGATCTTGGGCCAGCAGCCAGGGCTAGGCTTGGTTTCCTAGAGCCACGTGCAAACAGAGTCACGGAAGGGTCGTGCAATAAGCCCCCATGATAAACAGCAGGATTAAACTGCGGCTGCGAGGATCTCAGGTTCAAAATGCCGCTAAGCCTCCATGGTTCAACAAGGCCGTTCCAGTTGTCTTCACTTTTGGTTGGTTGTCGCCGGCGGAGTTTCCGAAGAAGCATGGGCTCATCCGAACCCTTCTGAGATAGCTGTGCTTGTTTGGACCTCCAGCGGCTTCAGTGAACAGCTGTCGAGTTTCTTCCATGGTTGGAATACCGATAGCTTACAAGATGCGCCTTGTTGATTGTAGGCTTGCTTCATATTACGAATGTCTTTCCAAAAGCAGCGGCGCCCCCAAACAATAGTGTGCATGCCCTAGGACCAGGTCTTCCACATCTGAAATAACACAAGAACAATTCATCCAAAACCCGGCGTATCCCTAAAGGCCAAGGTCGAGCCCAGAATGCCGAGTTTTCTCAAAATTGCGCTAGTAGAGGCCCCAGAGACCCCATCATTGCTTCATCATCCCTATACATCGCTAGGATCCCAAATAGCCTTGTGGCCATGGGTGCAGCCTGCCACAAATTGGGAAAGACTGGTGAGCCTGACAGTGCCGACCTGAGGCTTTGACTTCTTTGCAGGATATGGAGAACTGGATTCCAAGTGTAGTCAATGCATATCTAACTCCATATGCGTCAAGGAGAATTGAAGGCTCAGGAGAGGTTGGGCGCAGGGCCGCTGAACTTCAAAGCTTGGGGGTGGGCTTAGGGCTTCTGGGTACAGAGTGCTAGAGGCTGGAGTGCACGTAGCAGGGTGCAACCGAGCTTTGGGCATATCTGTCTACAGCTGGAGTTCAGGATCGACCAGGTATGGTATTTGAAATGTTGGCCATCTTGGTTTTGGAAGTTTCGGCTCAGGATCCTGAAGTGCATAAGTTCCCGTGGAGCTGACAAGACCTCATACATCAAAGAAAAGGTGACACCCAAGAATGTTCTGCCAACCTCAGGAGTCTAGGAGCGCAAAATGTCAGGCTGTCAGACTGTAGTCTACTTACTCCTCGCCAGACATATAGTCATTCAGATTTTTGGGTGTCCGCTCGTGCTTGACTTCATCAGACGCTTGACGGTAAATGCCTGACAGGCATTTCATCTCGGGAAGATCACAAAAGCCTTCTGATCCCGCAACTACTGTAATCCGCGTTGCAAGAGCGGGAAGAAACCATATTATGCAAGCAAAGGTCCTCAGACGTTGAGACGTTACAAGGTTGATGGGGTAGCCAGACAACCGACGTGTATGGCGTGACAGCTCCTATAAAACTTCTGCCTAACCCATGACAGTTTGCCGAACTATCCAAGCGCTGGTTGCAGAATTGCCGCCGCTGCACTGCATGTAGAAAGCAGCAAGGGCGCCATGGCTTCAGGGCTCCCTCTGTGACCTGTCATGCTGCGAAAGCAAAAGAGGATTCTTCCCACAAGAACCTCCTCAGAGGAACCTCAAACGTTGAGAGCCTCTTTGCATGTAAACGATCCCAGATGTCCACATGGAGCCTTTCTAGTGGGAGGTTCTCCCTGACTGGGAGGGGTGTTTGACCAAGTTCATCGGGCCAGCTACAGAAGCCAAAGCCCTGTACCTAGACCTTAAGCAAAATGCACGATCGCTAAGCCTCTTTGCTGGGTCAAAGATCCGAGGTAAGGTCTGGTAGCGCATCGTCTGGAAATCAGCCTGAGGTGCCGATCCTCCCCCGCATCTGCATGAGAGCGATGAGGCTGCAGACGCGGTGACTAAGCAGAAGACTTCCTAGCAGAATTATTCCTTTGAGCTGAGACTGTTGTGGGGTTACAGTTAAGGTTGGGGTGAAAGCTGTGCTCAGTAGGTGTTCGGGGAAAAGCGAGTCCGGGTCAAGGCTCTTGGGAGTCGGAGGGGCGCGCTGTCCCAGCAGGAGTTCTCCCGCATCCAAGCATCTTCACGCTGCACGAAGTGTTCATGCTTTTCTCGGAGGTCTCCTTTCATTCTGACTTCGCGCCTAAGACCGTAGCCATCTGACTACATAGAAGCTCAGCACTTGTGGTTGGAAACTGCGCTTTCGGTATTTGCAGCACTGAGCACTTTCTGCGCAAAAAATGTCCAAAGGCTACCTACGCCAGGTTGCTGACATGAATACCCAAAAAGGTTCACAATTTTGCTGCATGAACTACTTGAGTTGTAGACGAGTTTGGGAATACATGTGTAGACTTCCATTTTGCTACTCCTGGATTAACCCCATACGAAATAGCTGCTCCAATGTGACCTAACACCAAACACAACCTTCTTGAACGCATGGCTACCCAACGTTTTTTGCTGGTTGTGGTAATTAACAGTTGCATTTAACCACCTAAATCCACACAACATGCAGCCTATGGCAACGTGGAGCCGGAACCATCAAAATCCTTAAGCCCTCAACCTTGGCTGTGATCCAGATATACTAACTTCCTGGACCCTGAGGTGCCAGGGAAGCTCAGCCCATTCAGGACTCCCACACAGGGTTTCAGAGCTGAGCGTGCTTAGAGTTATTGGGTGGAGCTTATTGGCTTAAGGGTTGTAGGGGTGGTGGGCTGTCGGATTCCATAAGTCCCCTTTCTTGCTGCTGCATGAGGGGGAGTGAGGGAAGCAGTATGGGAAGTATCATGGGCGGCGATACAGATCCAGTTTTGGGGGCTCAATCCTGCCCATTCTCCTTGGCCTAGGAGCCGCTATGACAGATTACTATATGTGAAGCTCACAAGTTCAGGCTGCAGGTGCTGATTGCTTTTTCGTGGACTCCTTCGCTGTTTCCTTGGATGAGGTCAGCAAGCTGTTCAGATCAAACATCCCATACACTCCAAGCACTTGATGCCAAAGCCCGGAATCACTGAACTATGCAACCTGAGCCATGGCTATGGACTGCAATACCACACTACTGGCAAAGGTTCCAGCGATTTAGATGTCTGCCTTGGTCCCAGGGTCCTTGCAAAAGGTGGTACCTACGAGTCTTGAACGTATAGCAGCCAGAAATTTCAGGGGGTGTCAAGATTGAGGGTTCTGCAGGTCAAGAGACACTCCCTTTTCATCAAGCGAAGCACCTGCCCCCGTGCTTGGCTGCAGTAAGCGAGCTGAATCCTATCGAACGGCGTCTCCGAAGCCTGCAGCTCGTTTGGCATCAGTCTGCGCTACCTACAGTTTTTGCCTTGAAAAAAAAGTATTTGGTGGGTGCATAGCGGGGAGCCCTGTTTTTGGAAATGCCCTGACCACCCCTACCTCCCAGTAGGATAAGTGCAGCATTGGACATTTAATAATCAAACCCACTTCCCGGATAGGAGATTCAAAACGTTTATCAATAGGGAGTGGGGGTTATGTACCACTACCGGAGCACTCCGTTTGCCGAGATACTACAGAGTGGGCGAAGGTGCTGGGTAGCTAAGTCTAAGAGATTCTTACACCCAGAGGCTGGGGTGATGAGAAAAACATTCAGATCATTATTCTATTGGTATTCTTTCATGTGTCTTTGCCACTTGTTCTCGTAGGTTGTCACATTATCATGTTTTTGTTTTAGCCATTTGTTTCATCATGTGCTGCCCGCTTCCCATTGATTCACCATTTGTTATCGTTTCCTAGGCATTGTAATGGAACCACCGCATTGTACATTGGGATTCTATGCTCTGCCTTCCACCAGCGCTTCAGTGGTCGCCTATCATTACTTGATTGGTCAAATCAATCCGTGCGTACTGGATTCAGAACATATCCATATTGTTACAAGCCTCATGGGATTTCTGGTCATTTGATTGGATGTCCGATTTTTGGTCTGCTGCAGGAACCAGCATGGGCCATGCATAATTAAGACGGGCCCAAACGAAACCATTCAAGTCGTACTCTGCATCATCATTGCAGATTCTGGGAGCTCGCTGGACTTAAGTAAGCCAATCGCAGATTCACACTGTTAGGCTGGGGTCGAGGGGGCCGGAGGAAATTACAAAAATGATAGCGCATGACAAGCTTTCACAGGTCACAGCCGAAGATAAGAAGAAAAGCCGGTTATTACAAAAAAACAAATGCTGGTAAGATATTGATAAGGTGAGAAAAATGTCAAAAAATGTCGAAAGAAAACAAGAACAGGCAGACGGTCAATAAAAGCTAGCAGAAAATCATTGACGTCCTAGGCTTTGGGAGTTTCAGCTGATTTCCAGCCCCAGACCCCAGACCACGCCACGACCCAGCAGACCTGCCAGGCCGCCAGTAGAGGTTTGGGAGGGGGTTAAGCCCCAAGCTCGAAACCTTCAAACCACCTGGAGACTGTGCAATGGCAATGTTGTGACTG
Source organism: Symbiodinium pilosum (assembly GCA_905231905.1). Lineage (NCBI taxonomy): Eukaryota > Dinophyceae > Suessiales > Symbiodiniaceae > Symbiodinium > Symbiodinium pilosum. Next base: position 25,233 of record CAJNIZ010043766.1, read on the forward strand.
GTGCGTGTGCGGCATGCATTGTAACATTTTCGTTAAAACACACTGATGGATGATGCTGCCGCTGACAGATTCCTGGAAGCGCATCTGCCACTTCTGTGCAAAAAAAAACTCGGGCAATTCTGTCTCTAACCATCTTCAGCTCAAAACACGCGCCCAATGCGATGCAGTTGATTGCAGAACTGAAATCAGGCCAATGGCACAAGTATAAAATTGCCGGAGAGCATGAGCACACAGGGACAAGTCGCTGAAGTGGCTATGCTGCTGCAAGGTGATAAAGATGACAAGAAATGATAAATGCATGATGGAAAACATGGTAGTGCCCCATTGCCCCACGTGTGAATGAACGATAGTTCAGAATGAAGCGAACAGCTAAGTGTTAAGGGGTAGTATAGATGAGAAGATCAGGATCAACCGCCTGCAACGCATGGGTGCTTGAGGGAGGGGAAGGAAGGGCAATGACTGCATAACCCTGAACCCAATCCTGGGACCCTGCTCTATGACATACGTAAAATATGCTCGGTTCCTGAGACATGTGCTCCTTCCTCTCAAGTGGGATGTTTTTTGAAAGCAACCAGCCTATTCCCTGCTATGGATTCCCTGCAAGTCTTTCTTGAGGCTGTTTTTTGGGAACATCGACAAAAACTGACAAGTATGCCAGGTGTACATTATGGGGAAGGGCCTCCCTGAGAACTACCCAGACCTCCTTAAAGTGTTGAAAGACCTATGCAATCCCTTGGCTCCGAGGGTTTGCTTACATGATGAGAACAAGACAGTAACACCAGAAATATGCTTGTATCTCTTGAGAACTCGCAAGAGTCATATGCGCGTTGTCAATGATTGCAAAAGATAAAGGCAGAACAGCAGCCGTGCAATGCCTTACCATCCATGATCTCCTAGGCTCCGCTGCCACCTAAACTGGTGCGCGGATGGACAGCCACAGAGCAGTCGGCAACCTGTCTGTGCATCCGTTTGGGGCCCTTGAGCCCACGGGCCCCGCCTAGGGTTCCATATTAGCCTTGGGGTGATGCAGAAGAGGCAGCTGCCACTCTTGATTGAGAAGCGGGGCTGCTTAGGAGACCTGTTGACATCAGCCTGAAATTGATGAATATCTTATAAAGGAAGCAGCTACCCTTGGTTTGCAACCATGTTTCCTGCATCATGCATACAAGTCTGCAGCCACGGTTCATGGATCCCGCGCCATACATGAGGATTCCGGCCCGAATACTGGTGAATGCAGAACCTCAAAGGGCTTTTCCATGTTTATGCGCATGACGCCCTTGTAGGGAATGGGAGCTTCCAGCATACCTCAAACTGTTGCAATTTCTATGACTGATGGAAAGCTTTCGAGGAAGAACCCGCGATGTCCAGAAACTTTGAATTACTTGTGCTCAAGGGAGGGTGAATGTGGAGATGATTGCGGGATTCCCAACTTTTTGAGAGTCCCAAGTCTTCAAACCTTGAAGTCATCCCGCAGAGCATCTAAGGAAGACAAGCTCTCGGTGATGATGGCGAACGTTGTGCCGCTCGCAGTGAGAGCTAACCCTTACGGAGACACCTGAATCCCACATATCCCTGGAAGCACCCTATGTTGAGAAACCTCTTTCTGGTACATAGAATGGCAAGCTGGAATGGCAGGTGGCAAAGTTTGAAGTTCCAGATAAGATTTCGTGATTTGATGACACCTGACACCCAGTTCAACCTAAAGTTGTTCCCACGTAATTTGTATGCTCGAGCAGTTTGACAACGCTCCCTGGATGCAAAATGCAACATTAGGACGTTTCCTGGCTACACTCGCATTATGATCTTTCTAGATCGCTTGTGGGGACCCGAAGGTAACTCCATAATGAATAGCAAGGCCTTGTCATTTTCCCTTCTTCCTTTCAGCGCGCAATTTGTTTGCCTTGAGACGCGCAAGCGAGGAGTAGACGCTTGGTTTTGAAGGAGCTTGAAAAATTCTGATTTGCTCAAGATCCTTGAAGACACCTTCCGCAAATCTGACTACCACCTAACCATTCCTCCAAATCTCCAGCACCCCTTTTCAACTTCATCAGCCTGCTAGACCAAAGCTGCAAGCCCAAATCCCCTACACCCAGTCCATACCAAGGCCAGAGTGGAGCGGGATTGACCCTTCGCGCATTCAGGTGGAGTGTAAGAGCGGGCAGGCGCCCTTGGCCAACGACCCCTCTGATAAGGGTGTAGAGTTTAAGGTTTCAGGGTCCGGAGGTTGGGGCTTAGTGTTCACTGGTTTAACTATACATCTCTCCATCAAGAATCCCCATGCCCAGCGGACCAAATGCACCCAGAACTTGTGTGAGCACGTGGGTCACGCTGACTTTGACAAACTCAAAAGCAAACCTGAAAGCCTCGTAGCCTTGTCCTTCCACGCAATATGGCCCATCCACGTTTGCCAGGGGCGGCTGTCTACCTATAAGGTCAGCGCCGAAGGGGCGACGCTGGGCATTCAAGATGAAAGGCCTTCATATCAACACTTACTTCTTGGTACGAGGGACTCAAGGCATATGGGTCATGGGGACTCTCAATGCGGAGTTTGTATGAACTACTGTGGGGATCCATTCCTCCATCCACTAAGCATCAAGAAGGTCTGAGCCGTCGCCAGCAAGTTCATGGGTACCGGTCCGAGGTTGTTGTCTCAGCGGACAGCATCTTCCGACTTGTTACTGCAGGGGCTTCGATTTTCAGAGGCCTCAACAATGAAAAAAAGAGAAGTTTTTAGACTGTCTCGTATGTAATGACAGTCTCGTATGTAATGACAGTCTCGTATGTAATGACAAAGTGGGATCAGGGCAATCTCCATATATCCTTGGGGTCCCTATGGGTCCTCCTGTTGTGCAAAACCTGCAATTACGTCGCATCATTTTTTGCAAGTACCTAGGCATCCCCCACATGTGGCGCTGCACTGCTGGGACGAGGACAATGCTTGACGATCACAGCCCTGGCTGCTAACTGTAAAGAGCTACACCTCGCTTCTGCTAGATTGCGTACATCCGACTGAAGTACTCAAAGGGCATGGTCAACACTGGCGGAGAATGCGGAGATAACCTAGACGTGTACATTTTGCGCTTCCATGGACTCGGCGAGGTCGATGTGGCCCTTGACTGACAGCCTCACGTTTTGAACACACCATGAAAGATCCGGGTTGCAAGAACACCCAGATCAAAAAGCATCCCCCCTTTTAAGTTCCCCAACATGCACATGCCTTGGGAGGAGGCGATGGAAGACCCCCTGTCTGCTGCTGGGCAGATGTTATCGTACTAGGGCGAGTATGGGCTACGGTCAACACTTCAACCACGAGGGGAAACACGTGAGATTTTGCGACATGGAGTGTGAGCGAGCCGTTGATAGAATTGCTGAGCTAGGTTGCGAAACGTCAACCTTCGCGTGTCAAAGTTCTTAGGGGCAGGTGACAACTAATGAGCTAGAAAAGCTCCAGTTTTAGCTATGTGCTGAGAACTACGAAGATGTGCGCCTCAGCTCAGACCTTTTGCAGTGCGGAATCTTTCCTTCAGGCCTGAATTTCATGGACTTCTTTCCTGGTGCCTTCACCCCGTTTGAAGATTAGTGCGAGTGGTTTGGAAGTACTTGAGGAGGCTTACCATCTTCGGTTTGCTGGCTTAGGCATGATTTGACTCTAGGTGTTGCGTTGTTGTGATGTGTCACTCTGCTCGTTTTGCCTGTCTCAAACTTGGGTCAGTGCGTCAACAACTGTCAGCTGCAGTCAGGCATCCTTGGCGTGAGGTATGCGTAGAAATGTGTAGGACCTGCATATCATGAGCATGCGACTGCCATGTGGCATCTGACCTTCTGATTCAGGCGGGGTGCCGACTCCAAGGAAAGGAGGCCAATGAGGTTCTTGCAAGTTTACAGCACTCCTTGGCCCACGTCCTGTCGGTCTGCCTGAAAATGTCCTTCCAAGAAACTTCAGAGCAAGATGTTCAAGCTTAGCTCAAGTCATTGTCCTATAAAAACGGTAGCAGTAGCAGCGATGAGTGCTGAGGTTGAGAGGACGGGGACAGCTGCAGAGCGGCACGACTGACTGAATGCCAGGTCTTAGGCTTGAGGGCCAAAGGGCATAGGCTTCCATAGGACTGCGGTTCGGGCTTAGTGTGGTTGGGGCTTTATGCCCAGCCTTGAGGTGTGGGGCATTGCCGAAGTCTCGAAAACAAACTCCACACATACTTTCACCAGTCAAAATCCCTATCATGGCCGAAGCGTAGCGTTAGAGCCGCGACCATCCATAGGCGCCTTCCAAGCTATGGAGATGATAAGAGTGGATTTGAGAATAGATGCCACATGGTCCACAGTCCAGGGTGTGTTCCAATTCTTGCTGCTTGCTTTGATCGCTCAGCCTCAAAAATCCACGAAGCCCTTACCCAAATCTTTAAGACTACTTGCAAAGTTTCTCAAGAAGACTGCCACATAATCCTTACAATGCACCCCTACAACTTCGGTGAAATTCCCAGAGGCCCCCGTTTTAGGTAGGCCCCTACCCAAATCCCTAAAACCCAATGTTGGGTAGTCAATAATGAAGTGATTCGGAAGAAGCGACCTTTCGGCCCCACGGATTAGTAAAAAGGGTACGAAACAGAGCAAGCTGTTCCGTCCGGAAGAATAACAAGGCACTAACGGAATAACTTTTCCCAAGCTTACTTGGGGGACCCCTAGCCGTAATTATTTCAGACAGGGAGTCGTTAGTTGTTTGCCCCCAGAAGGCCAATAAACATTGCATTCAAATGCTTAGGGAAGCCAAGGCTCTTCTCGGCTCACAGCGCGGCGCCCAGGCGCCTCTCCGCAGGGGGCGACTGGTTCGCTGAGGCCATGCAACAGGGTACCGATTTTTGATTTGAGGGTTGCGGATGTAAAGAGTCGGGCTTGGAGATTGGGAAGTTACTCGTAAGCTCTAGCATTTGGGCTCTGGGGATGTAGAAGTTAGAGCTTCAAAGCTCTACGATTTGTTTGGGGTGTGTTTGCAGTTCACAGATTTGTGAATTTATGGGCTTCGCAGATTTGAGTCAGGGATTCAGGACAGTTGAAGGTTGGGATTCATCCCCATAGGAAATTAGTCACTCTGCACCTGAAAGAGGGGTTTGAGAGTACATGTCTCAGGTCTTCATTAAGAATTTTGCGCTGCTGTCCTTATAGGATTCTTGCGCTAATTCCCGCTGGGCATCAGGGAGGGTGGTTTTGTTCTACTTGGTTGTCAAGATATTTAGTTCAGGGAAGAGAGCTGGTGGAAGGTGAAGGATTGGGGCTTTGAGCTGCTTGCACGGCGGTAACCACAACTACAGTAAACGTGATGTAGCATAGCTCGACCTTGAACAGATGAATCTAAAGGTGAAACCCTCAAGCTGTACCTAGCCTTTCAGAATCCGGAACCAGTTTTCTTCTTTCATTGCCACACTTCCCTAGGGAATCTGCTTCAGAAAGCTCAGAAGATGCCGAAGCCGCCGAAGCCCCTGCCGTAGGTGTGGGAAGGCACTGGACCGGACCCTGGGATGAAGTCAGACAGATCCCCAACGGATTGGGTTTAGGTTTAGGCAGACCCTCTGAGAACCCATGAGCTCCCTATAACTCTCATAAAGGAGGGGTCGATCTCAGGGGGGTCTGTCCTATTTGGTGAGTCTGTAGCAGACTGACTCTAGACCTTCTCGGGATGCAAAGGAGTAAATGTCTGGTGCCAAGAGGATGATGTAAGGTTTGAGGGTGACAGCTGTTTGAGAGACGTCCCTTGACTTACTGATGCTTCAGGGGAGTGAATGAGAAAACAGTATCATAAGAAGCACTAGAAAGGAGTAAGAAGGAAAGCCAACGTCATCCGCTTGCCCACTTTCCGTGAAGCACCAGTAAGTTGAATGAAGGAACCGTCCGACACAGTGTTGGAGGAGCTCGGGAAGCTGCGCCCTAGCTGTGTGGGCTGCTGGAAGTGTGGCAAGCTGGGGGTGATAGTTGTGCGGTCCTTTTACTAAGTACCAAAAGCATTCAATAGCTGGACTCGAGACACCTTACTTCAGCTTTTGGCCTTCTAGTCGCAGCAATAGAAAGTTTGTCGAGTACGGGGCCTCAAGGTCACAACCCTCTAGGCCCAAAACCCAACAACCGTCTTCTATATGTCGTCCACCCTGGCCCCTAAGCCAGAACACCTCTAGTAGACTCTAGTAGTTTCGGTTGTGTTTTCCTTCAGAAGCCAACTTTGCATCTTTGTGTCCGTGGCCATGCTGCTGCCAAGAATCGCCGATATACACAGCTGGCCTACTTCCTGGTTCGTTTCACGGCGCAAGACTTGGGTAGGGAGTGAAGGCATGACACAAGGAAAAATAAAGCTAGGGTGTTCAACTGTGTATCTTCCTCCGGGTTCTATAACGGTAACTACAGGAATCCATTCAATCAATTAAGTAATCAGACTTGAGAATCAAATGGACAAGAACTACAATGGCAAATGGAAATTTGGTTTATGAATGGGTTGCATGGAGAGATGTAGAACTGAAAGGAAGTTACCATAACGTATAGCATGTAATATAGCTTTCATCAAACGGACGCTTGATTTAAGCTACATAGCAGCAACCCACAAGAGCCCGGCTATCCCAAATTTGTGCGAGTGCAAGGTGACAAGAAGAAGGATTTCAGGGTTGTGGGTTTTGGTTTGGGCAGCAGGATGTACCACAAAATGTCCAGCAACATGTGATCTAGACCCCCTCCATTGTCCCTGAGCTGTCTGCAAGAAGGTCTCCCTTCTTCTATGCCAAGCTAATCTGCAGAGCCCTGCACCCCCAAATCTGCGACATTGCCAGAACCTGGTAGATGCGTTTTGCGGCGTGGCCTATCAAGAATCCAAGAAGGGGAGCCTGAGTTCGTTTAGCACGTATCCCCTCTCCCATCCCATGAGTTCTCAGCTTCTCGCAAGAGTGTGTGAATCCCAGCTCTGGGGACCCCCACCACCGGCAAACAATTCCTGCCAGACTCTGAGATGGCAAAGAAGTCCCTGATGGAGGGCGGGCTTGAGCCTGCTACACCGCTCAGGGTTTCGTTTCTCCCCTTCAAGCGGGCCCTCCAAGGATCCCTTCCGCGCGCGGCTGAAGGAGAAATGGCCTTTTCTTAGCTCAGTGCCTGACGCCTCCCACGTGCCCTCCGGCGACAAGATGAGAGCAGGCCATGAGAGCAAGTAGTACTTTGCAAGGAGATCAGATTTATTGGTATGACACGGATCTGATTCCAATCTAGATATGTAACAGACTTGGAATCATTCCCTGTTTCCCCTAGATGCCAAGTTGTACTTGCTGTGGTGTAGCTACAGACCTCAGGAAAGCAGGAAGGCGATCATAACCTTCAGGAATCCGGAAGCAAACAAACCCCAACAGAGTAGTGTTTGATTTGGTTTCGTTCTTGCATCCTACAGCCGCCAATATGGAGTAAGATCATACTATCGTTTTTGTTGTGGCCACCAAGCTTAACAGGTCTTATTCTTGTTCATTGCAGTAGCATGAAAGAAGGCAGAAGGGAAACAGAGACCGTGCACGAGTTAAGAGGCAGCCAACGCAAGAAAGAGAAGCAACTACCTCGACCCGAAGCACCATATAACCATTGATGTGGGCTTCAATTTCATGTTTATGGTCTTTGGGAGGCCTAGGTACCCTCATCAGAGTCTCAGGTGGCCTTCGACATGCCGTGAGGAGCGGTTAGTGCGAGCGGTTCCTGTGAATGGAAAGGGTTTGCAAAAAGAGCTTCGAAGTAGGTAGTCATCAGGGGGATCCCCTAGATGAGCCTCGTGTAGACCTGATAAATTTAACCCCATTCACGCACTCAAGGGCTATGATTCAGAGCCAGAGGTCAAGCGGCCAATCGGGGATTCCGGTGCCACCATCAGGGCAGTGGAGGGGTTCAGGGCTTCATGTCTTGGCATAGTCGCAAAGTCTTGACAAAGACTCCCCGCCCAGCTAGCAAAGTCCCAGACTTCTTTGAGGGTTGGAAGCCTACGCAGCCCAAGAACTCTTGAAGGGCTCGACACAGGAGCACATTGCGGACCTCTCGGAGGAGGCGAGGGCTGCTTGGCTCAAGCCACAGGCGCGCACAGAAGGGCGGATGGGTCATGGGTTGTGGTCGTGATGGGGCCCAAAGTGTAGCCACTGTGTAAATACGTTTAAAAACTAAAGCCAGGCATTGGCGCAATGGGTCACGTCATATTCTTGATGTTTACAGAAGTGTTGAAGGTATTGATGGCTAGCGGTCTAGCACGATGTGGAGATAAGCTGGCCGTACTTCCGATGGCTAAGTTCATTTCCTTTGAGCAAAAGTCGTATTTTAATTCTGCCTGCCGCATGACATGCAAAAAATTAAAGTAATGCACGAAAATCGCTCACTTTATGAGTTCTGAACAAGCTGAAAACTCTTCAAATTCGCAGGCATAGCCCGAAGAACCCAGAACACATGGATAAAGCCAACTTGGAGGAAAGCTCCGCCCAGCTCAACGGCTTCCCTGTGCCCTTGTCAGTCATGCACGGGCTCGATAGATATCCCCGCAATCAAACCTGGAATTATGAAGCAGTGAAGTCTTCCAATGATGACTTGTAGTGGCAGAAGACTTACCCCCACGCATTCCCTTGATGTTTAACATCTGCCCCACCCCAACATCGCGAACAACTACTCCACGGCAACCAGAGCAAGCCTGCAGGCGTTTACTCCTGCAACGAAGATCGGTGCTCGAGCCGTCACAACGTTGCTTGGACAAGTTTTTGGAAAGCGCCGCTCCCCCAAACAACATCACAAGCCAGTTTTCGGGATTTGGAGTAAGAGTCCAAAAAAAGTGCAAGTGGACGTAGGCCGTGAAGGAGCAGTTTGGGGATAATTGAGCTTCGACGTGAGATCTCATTTGATACATGTGGGTGCGAAGATCTTGAGAGTAAGTCGCATGGCGTGCATGGGTCTGAACATTGCTCCGTTTTAGGGCAGCACGCTCCTCATGATTTTGCTGTATTTGAGATCACGTGAAGCAAAACATGTACGTCCAGCATCGAACCGGCCAAGAGAGAGAGCTGCGTTCATTGAACAATTTCTTCTATCGTCGTCCTGCTTTCTGGAGTGGTAGCGCAGATTTGGCCAGATTCGTCCACAAGACCTCACAGCCCGCCGAGTAGCACAAAATTCTGTGGATTCCGTTGCCCAAATTCCCTAATCTCAGGCTTCAAGCGTAGGCCCTTCCTCAGGTAGGGATTCAGCCCTGAGGCTGACAGTGTTACAGCACTCAGCAGAATGGGAATAGTAGCATGCTGGTTTTGAAGGCTGTTTCCGAAGTCCTGGGGTGGAAAGCGTAGTAAAGTGTCAAGAGAACTAAAGGGTCACTCCTACAGAAGCTTGAATACGTCAAGAAATCCTTCCACAAACCTTGTCTAGTGAGTACAGCGTCATCATTTCCCGAACCATATTCTAACCTCGACCTCCGCCTTGTTCAGTCAGGTCCCTACTACCCTACATTCACCTCATATGAGCTCCTCACCCACAGCTTCCCCACGCTTATCAGCAGAGGCATGCTGATATTCACATGGCCAACTTGCAGCCCGGACGTATGTTAGGATTGAGGGTTAGGGTTTAGGGGCCTTCTTTTTGGCAGGTTGCTGCAATGGGATGTAGAAAAGGCTGCATTGCAGTCGGCATGCAGGGCTCTTGTGCTCAAGGGAGTTCGTGTGGAACAGGTCCATGGGCTTTAAGTGGGTGTTGGTTTGTTTGGGGCTGATTTTCCCATTTCCTCTCCTTTGGCCTCAACTCCGCACTGTGCCGGTGCCTGAGTTGCGACAACTTTGGGATTGCGCAGTCCAGCCTGTACAGTACATGGAGCCCCTCGCCTTATGGCCTTCATGATTAAAAGCGCGGGAACTCCTAACACTCAAGCAACATCCCGAGACCCTGGCACCCTTCAGGCTTTGCAAAGCGCCCTTCCAGCAGTGATCCTTGCAGGGCTTGATGTCTACAAAGAATCAACAGAATTCCTCCTGGACGGAAGCCAGCTTTCTGGACCCTTGTTTCGCTTCGTCTCCCTTCACGTAAGTGGCCCTGGCCAAGTTTCTGGACTCCACCTTTTGCCCCCCTTTATGCGGGCTCACTGTTTTGGGTCTTCGCCGGCATAACTTAAACGTGCCAGTGTAAGTTGCCCCGCTATTTGTGGATTCCCAACTCAGGCTGCAAACCGATGAAGGGCTTCGCATCATCGACTTCGAATGGACAGCGGCGGGTCAGAAGTTGAGACTGATCATCTTGAAGCCGTTTGCGGGCCAATGATAACGGGCTTTTTGAGCATGATGGCACTTGGAGGTGACGAAGGGGACCATCTGTTTCGGATATTCCCGTCGTAACTCGCATATTGGGGCAACAGAAAAGATGAAAAGATGAAGGATGGTGACAACTTGGCTCTTGACAGTGCCCAAGCAAGATTTAAGCGGCAGCCAGCTAGTGCTTGTCATACTGACCTCGTCTCTTCTCTTCTCAACATGTACGTTCTTGGTGTAGCCGGCTGATGGTCATGTGCAAGCCCACACTTCTGGATGGTGTTGTGATGGTGACCTTGGCTGCACTCAAAACCCACTTTTATGAACCCTGATATTCGATGTTGCGGATGCCTGCAGATACACTGGTTCTAGAAGTTCTTTGTTTTTGGAAGTTACCGTCTGCGAGGTGGTGGCCCATGCTGCGCAAGACTTGGCCACGGTGGTGCGAGTCTGTTGTCCGAGACTGGTGCTTTGTGGTTGGTGAGCTGTAACACTAAGGTGCTATGTGGGGCTGTAGCAGGCGTTTTGAGGATTGCGAGCGGAGCAGACACACTGGGTACGTTTGGAAGTTTCTGAGAAGAATCCTTCTCCGGGCAGCCTGGTAAGGTCATTCTCATACTTGGGTCATTGCTTTAGGGCAGGTTTGGCAGGGCGGCGTGGGGGGGGGGGGGGTTCAAGAATTCTTGTGGAGCAGCACATTCCTTTTTGGCTCCGGACTGAGAGCACTTTGTTGATTCTGGGATTCTCAGGGCATGTTCCTACTTCGTCCTAGTTTTCTCAATGCACCTTCGGTGTTCTTTCCTGGCTGGTTCGAGATTTATTCTTGAGGGTATGCTTTGGACTTGAAAGGCCGCCTTCATTCGTCCCTGACCCAAGGAAAGACCTTCGGTTGAAGCGCCTCTTCGTCAAGGCCCGACCATGAAAAAACCTTCATGGTGTTTGTATTTGTGCCCTTGCTGAGCTGAGGATTATGCAGGGCCTGGTAGAAAGTCGCTTAGCGCTTAGTTAGGTGCACGCGAGGACTGAGTCTTGAAGTACAACTTGTAAGCGCAAAGTGTTCGACGCGATCGATTCGATCGCCAATCCGATTGGATCACACTGCTTACAACAGAGTGGCGAGGCATGCACAAAGAAAACGTGACCTTGATGGTTCTGCAACCTTTTACAGCCCGGAAGTTTCCTGTCCAATTTCGGATAAATGTGCAGGCATACCTAACTGCCTGCGCAGCATCAGCTTCCAGTGAAGATGAACCTTGGCAGAATGAAGGGGCTCTATCTGGCGCTCGTTGGGATGTGATCTTGGCTGTGGGCGGCTCTAGTGGCTTTTTCTGAGGAATGTCACGCATGGAATGGGAGATGGGGCTACGGGAATACTTGCAGTAGGTGGAGGCGGCTCTGAGCAAAATGCGGTTCTTGGCCTTGAGACGAGCTTGAATCCTAACAACCACCAGCATGATGCTAGTGGTGCTGTGGTGCATAGTAGTAGTAGTAGTAGTAGCAGCAGCAGCAGTAGTAGTAGTAGCAGTAGAAGTAGTAGCAGTAGTAGTAAGCCTGCCTGCAAAGACTAAAGCAATCAGAAGGAACAGTTGCCTCTATGTGCAATGCTTGGCGAACATGATCTAGATGTCCGTTGTCAAGGTAATATGAAATGCTTAGGTAGATGATTTGCTGTTCGACGCGGAGGCCAGTTTGGCAACAAAACCCGGGGGATGGATGTGGTGGTCTCCTACGTTTCGGAGTTTATTCAAAGATTCTTTACACTGAAACCCTTTATAAACCCTGTCTTGGGTACACGCTGAGGAGCTCATCGCAAAAATGATGAGCATGTTGGCTGAGTCTTCTTGTCGGGACTGTGGCACACGTAGATGGCTCGCCCCGTAGTGCCGCTATGGAGCTCAGATGTCAACCGAATGCCTCATTTCTTCGTTGCGTCCTAACATGGTCAGACAGCTGGCATTATTAATGATGACATTTGCGGCAATTCCACAATTGTTGGTGGAAACGTTTCGGATCAATTCAACTACGTCTGGCGGTGCAGATCCAGCTCACACATCGAAAGACAATCCTACTCAGGTTGCCATGTACTCTGCCCCAAACGGCCGTACAGACCTCGAACAGAGTCGCTACAAAAATTACCCAATCCCAATAGTCCGGAAGGTGTGCTTCTTGGCGAGCCATATGGGCCCGCTGTTTCCAGGAGACGATGATGACGAAAGTCGCACCTCGACGCTACCAGGGGTATCAAGGATTTGGGGTTAGAGTTTCGGGCTCCCAGCTGTGGCAACTGCGGTCATGAAGCCTAGGAGGGATCTCTTGCAAACAAAGTGGGCGCAAAGACGGCCAAGTCAATGGCAAAGTGGCTTAGGACTGGACTGGACATTACCTACTGGTGCTTGAAAGGGGGCGGAGAACGAAATACTTGTGTTGCTCAATATAGGGGGTTGTTTCTGGAGGACATTCACCTATGTTAACCTCTCGACAAAGTGGGGGACTGTGTGGGCGGATCTGTGATTTCCTCTACTGTGCAAACCTTAGCAGATACGAATTCAACTCCTGACAATGGAAGGTCATGTTTGAAGCGTGGCATCAAAAGATTGAACAGCATCACCCACACCGTGTGCTTGGTAACACACCAGAATTAAAGGCCGAAAACCCTACACTCAATCTGTAATCCCTTGGTTGGTCAACCTCAAGTTTTCAACCCAGGTTTTAGGGTTGAGCCGGCGCTGCATGGGAAGACCGTGCTCAAAACAGTTGCTCAACCCCGCTCCCCAAACCCCAAATCCGGAGTAATTCAAGCCTTTTTTGAAGGCTGGCTGAGCAATCTTGAAGCCTTCAACAAATTCATCAGCTTCGCACGGGAGTCCCCGGTGCTGCGGCAAAAGGTCTTGGCAACCTGGCTCGACCAGGCTTGGGTCGAAGTGGTACTGGGGGGTGAAGAGTAAGTGATTGGGGCTTTGGGTTTCGGGTTTTGGGGCAAAGGGCTCAGGAATAATTACGGCGTTTATGAAGCCGAGGGTACGCTCAAAGGCCTCAAAGTGTCCATCTCAAAGGGACAGGATTCCGAGTTGCTGTAGGGCTCAATCTCTGAAATCCTGGTTTTGGTTTTGAAGCGCTTGCACTTGGACCCCGACGTCTGGATCACCGACCCATGATCGTACACATAATACAAATTTTGGAAAAGCTGCCATGCCATGGAATAATCTGAGCCCGCCTAGACAACTCAGGAGGATGGCATTGTGAGATATGTCAAGGACCCGGAAGCGCTGAGTTCCTCATGTATCTTGCTATACCTCAGGTCTGCGGGGAAATTTTGCTGAGTTGCTAGCTACTGAAAATCGAATTTTCATGATCGGTCTCAGAGCTTCATATAGATACAGCACAAGGGAAAGGTAGTGTAAATGGAAGTGGACAGGAGCTTTGGGAGGGATATTGGGATCCCAGACGATAAGCTCGCATGCCCTGACGAGTCCTTACATCGCAACTGATGTCGATGGCGGGCCCTCCACCAGTACTACTAGGCATTTACTCTGTGCTCAAGGGACTTGGCCGGGCAGCGGGACTTCAATGCCCCCGAAGGTCAGGGTTTCGGATGCGTAGGCAGGGAGCAGGCGTTTCTTCATTCTTGCCAGTTACAAATAAGTATAATCCCCTAAAATCCTGAAGGTGTTAGAGAGATTCCGGGCCAAGCCCTGAAGCGCCTTACGTGGCTTACGGCTTAGGGCCTGGATGCCAGCCTTGGAGGACATGCGCGTGATCTGCAAGCCTGCCTCGCCAGTGGTTCTTTGCACATGCCAAGACCTTGTCAACGCAGCTCAGCAAATTCAGAACTTTACCACATGAGCCCTACGAAAGACGCCTATCAATCGTCTTGTAATCAATCCTCCTTTGCAATCTCAATACATAATCCCCGCAGTATGCTACGTCCCTTGGGCCCATATAGGTGCGCGGGTGGACAGAAATGGGTGTCAGATCTCACGATTGCTTGCAGGAGGTTTAAAAGGGGGTATGCGGTGAGGAGTGTCAGGATCTCGGATTGCGAACTACCTGCTGGTGGATTTCTTGCAACGGTTTCAGGAAACAGTGGTGGAATGGCGCGGAAGATTTGGCTGGATTATTTGTACGTAGATCTTGGGGATAGCAGTGAGCAGATATGATTGTGTCAGGGGCAGTAGGAAAGGCCCCATTTTGGGGCGCTCATTCTGAAACCTGGGCTGGGCGCAAGGAAGGGAAGAGGTCTAGATGGAAAGAGTTCTGCACGGAGGTTAAAGTTCTTCGCAGTTGTGAATGCTCGAGAAACTCCGCTACGAACGGTCAAGGGATTTAATTTGCAGGCTAGAGTGACGAGCAGTTCCCAAGGTTACGGTCGCAATTGTACAGTAGTGTACCACTAAGCTTGGGTTCCGCACCATGTCCAACAACATGTTCACGTGGTCGATACCTTCGGCGGGTTGCGAGGATATAGATGCTTCCGAAACATGAAGACGGATTTTCAAGAATGTGTCTGTTCAAAGTCCTTACACACAAAGCTCTGATGTTTTGGGTGTACCTTTTTTTAGGGACGTATAGACTTAGATGTTCAGAAGATTCCGCATGCTTAGGGAGGAGCTGTGATGCCCCACTCGCTGCCAGAGTTTGATGAAGTTATTTGTTTAGAAGTGTTGTTGGGGCCTTCTGCACGTATCGCTTCTGTATGCCTGGAAAGGTCTGTAGGAACTGCTGCGACCACTTTAGGTGCCGCTTCTCGGAGGTGCCCGCAACACGGTCTTAAAGGTGCAAACGCAATACGAAGGAAGTGCAGCTGGGTGCTGTGGTCTCGGAAGGCTTATGCAGGCTTGGAGGTCAAAGACTATGCCGTGCCTGAAGGGTTTCAGCTCTTGGAGAGTATGGTTTTGGGTTGCAGGGTTGAATTTCCGTTTCCTTGCATACCGTGAAGACCTGCAGCCTCAAGTATGGTCCAGTGAGGGCGGAAAGGTTCGGCTGGCGGCGTGTTTGCACATACGGAAATCAAGCGACTTGGCTTTGTACCCCATGCCTCAAGCTTCAGACTCTGATTCACGTGGAACCTGGTACCCACATGAGTCGCTGGAGGGCCAGGCTTTTGATTTCGAAGGATGCAAAGACACAACGTTGGCAACCCAACTGAATCTGCAATGCCACACAGGCTGGATTCGGGGTAGCAACGCCATGCAACATGTGCAGCGCCCTTGTCGCAGCGCAAGCACAAGCACGAGGAGGATCAGGAGGAGAAAGACCGGGACGAGGATGGACGACATGTTGGTCTAAGATGTTTGGATGGCCACTTGAACCCATTCGGGCATCCACAAATCAGCATTGACGGGGTGTTGTGGTCCTAAGCATGCTGGAACTTGGCTACTGCTTTTGTCCATGCCCATTACCCTAGAGCTGTCGTGAAGTTCAAGCCTTGTGGGTCGTTCCGTAGGTAACCATTGACGCTGCAACATCCACTTGTGAATTCTGTAGCAGCCATGCTACAGCAGCATGGTTGACGTAACGGCCGCAGGTTTTGGGTTGAGATTCTTGGGTGTATCAAGGCATGGCAATATTTTCTTTTGTGTCTTGGGAAAGCCCAAAATAGGAAAGAATATATTTCGTTTTCTTTGTCAACGTCAAGGCCCGCAGCATGTTGTGGCTCACGGCCTGCATGGGAATGCCATAGTTGGAATTGCTGGAATTAAACGAACTGTGCACATGCCAAGAAAAGGTTGTAGAGGGTCATGTTGGAATGTCATTCTCTGCATGTTGCACGCTGCTTCTGACCCAAAGCAGTTGCGTGATAGTTGTTGCCCGCACTCCAGCTGTATGAGACACGAAGTCGTCATGTTCGCACGTGATAGGCAACGTAGACAGTGCAAGAAAAGATCTTCGTGCAATCATGATGGATCTTTTGCCGAGCGTTAGCATAGCAATTTTCCAATTCTGCTTGTGCTGTCCGCAATTTTGGCAAGAAACCTATCTAGTAAGAGGCGTGGCAAATTTAACGCAAGGGCCAAGCGTGCGAGCCCTTATCGGCATCACGAGGTACAGTTTTATTTTGCGCAGTCATCATACGGCAGCACTGCGCTCTTCCGCACGCGTGCAGTTGCGGTCCAAGTCCCTCTGGTCGCGCGAGCCATATATTCTCATCGTAGCGATCTGGAGTTGATGATGTCTTTCCGCGTCTTTGTTTAGGAGATTTAGTGCGCAACAGTGTGGTGGTAATTTCTTGGCTGGGGAACTTCATTCGCCTCCCATCTCTCTGACATGAGTTTTGATTGGACAGCAGTGATATGACATCCATCGTTCACGACCGTGTTCAAGGAGACCTAATGTATTAAGAGCCCTTCCCTGTCTGTATCTGCATATTCCTTGCGTGACTTGAGGTGGTACAATTCTTCCAATATTCAGGATCTCGCAACGAAGGCGAGTGAGATGTCCAGCCAACATGCATTTCAACAGTGGCCTCGTCGTTGCCACTGTCTGATGCACCGTTGAAGTCCTGCTGTTGGGGAATTGGCGCCTAGCAAATCTCCATAGTGTCCGTCTCAAACATAGGATCCCTCATGTACAAGTCTAATCTAAACTGCGATCTAGGGTCCTTGGGACCCCTACAGCGCACCATGCATGTGAAGATGCCTTTAGCGCTACTTAAGCCTCAAGCTCTCAAACCTTGGGCATTTACACAAGCACGAAACGCCTGCTGCATACTGTACTTCCAGTCCGAGGACCACTTCTTCCTACACCCAAATGGAATGCTGTCCCCAGATGCACGAAGGGATCTGGTGTCTTGGTGAGCACCCGATGGTTTGGTTTGAGTTTGGGAGTTCCCGTGAAGTTTTGGCTTGGAATGTGTCGATATGGGAAAAGCAACGATTCGGGATCAAGTCGTCCCAATGCACAACCCGCACGACTGAGTACTTACAAGGGCAAATCTACAGAACTGAAGCGAAATTGTCCCAAATTCCGTTCAGGGGTTTTGCCTTGGGTTTTTGGATGTGATATCACGCACAGTCCAGCAAACCGTCCATCCCTACAGTCCAGCCAGCCACGAGGCTTTGGGTGCGGATGTCGAGGGCCGAGTGCTGCTGGTGGACATCAGTGGGTCCGCAGCGCTACGAACCTCGCCCCAAAGTGGATGAAAGGTTTGTTGGGGGAAGCAAAGTTTGGGGCGCCATGGCTAGGCTAGGGTTTAGGATTTTTCAGGCTTAGCTTTGCCATGCACACTCCGTGATTTAAGAAAGCGGTTTCTCGGACGTATGTTTACGAGGTCGTACCCCGAAGCCCCTTCTCTGACCCCCCATGAGACCTCGGCTTGCATCCGTCATGGCGAGGCTTTTTGCCACTCTGACCGGACGCTGTCAGCTGCATCACTCTGGACGAATGTTTTTGGAAGAATTTAAGCTCAGGAGGCTTGATACCCTTCAACTTCTGAAAAGGATTCAATGATGAGTCTCACAGGTCTTTCAAATGTTTAGAATGTTAGAGGTCTAGGGTTTGGCGTTGAGGGACGCAATAGCTACGCCTCCCATTTTACGTTTTTCTTACGCTCATGTGGGCATTTCTCATAACTATTCCTGTAGAAGGGCTGGCACGAACCGGCACAATGCGTTTGTAACCCCGACATCTCCCAAGAGTCCCTTGGTCGGTGCTTGTTTTATCAGAGCTCCTACCCGAGGCTCGCAACAAGATTCTTGATTCTGCTTCTCTAGGGACAGGATTGTTGTTTGTCTAGGCCTACCTTGCGCATTTCCGCTTCCCCCGCTTGTAGGCCGTAGGGTTGCAGGCTGAGTTTTCAGACATTAGGTTACAATTTGTTACAGAGTTGGTATCTGACAGGTGGCCGGTAGCTTCGATGCCCTCGATGCAGCTTTTGAGTTTGGCATGTGAACTTCCCGCCCCGGCTACAAAACACCCATGTCCCCCTCCATGAGGGAATAATGGGCAGTATTGATTTGATAACGGGGGGAGTGGGCGGTAATAGGCCTTTCCATCTCCGGCCTCTTCCTGACGCTTAGCCCAGACCCACGCCAGAGCTCCAGGAATGCCGCCTTGACCCATGGATGCCTACAATTCACTAAGACAAGGTCTCGTTGCAATGTCTCCTCCAATCCACAGTTGAGTCTTACCGCTCTGATTTGGAGTGCCCAAGACGTTTTGCATGAGATAACAATCAGCTTTGCTTCAATGTTTGAACTGTTTGGCGTCTCGAGGCTTTTACTGTAACTTGTTAGTATTTCTGCACACACCCTCAGCAAAGGATTCCAGGTGGTCGACGCAGCGGGCGCCACCCCCCAGGCTGCAAGGGTTCAGGGTTGAGCTGCGAGTGTGAGACAAATTTAGGGAAATCCTGCAGGCTTGGTCGTTTTTTGGTACCTTTTCTTGGCCGCACGTGCCAAAAGGGATGCTGACAGGTTTCTTAAAGTTTGGGGTCAACACTCCCTCGGATCTGTACCCGGGCGTCATTCCAAGTTGGAACGGTCTAGAAGGAACATGAAGACACGCCAGTACTAGGGAGGCTGGGCCTGTGGCGTCCGTTCGAGTGAGCATGTGGTTCATCTTCAAGACAGACGCATCCCAGCTAGGAGAGGCTGCCAGGCTGTTATCTAAACTTCTGTGAAAAGCTTATCCCGGGATTTTTTTGGCCTGTGAGGGAGGACAGTCTACGTAGGCTTTTGCGAAGCATGTTTTGGTGGGCATAGTAGCCCACCTATCCCGTAATGTGCTCCTAGGCCCTTGTCCTGCAAAGCCATCCTGGCCGTGGACTGATTGCCGCGGAGGAGAGTGCGGTCGGGCCACTGAAGGCCCGAAATTAGGTCGTGGATTGGGCTAGAGCCTAGGGCCGCCTCCACATCCCCCACCTACTAACTGACCTTGTAGTAACAAGGAACAGACTTTTGCCACTGTCAGGTTCAGGGGCTTCTCCTAAGTCATGGATAAGAAAGCGAGAAAGATTGGAAACATTCATTCACGTGGAAACGATCAGCGTATCCCAGCTATGGTCCAGCAAGCGTGTGTGGGTTGTGCCAGGGGAGGGGTAAGTGGCAAGCTTGCAAGTTCCAGTTTAGATTTCGTGAAGATTTAGTGGGATTTAGGGCTTTTGTGCCTCACAACTTGAGAGTTGGAGGATTTTTCGTTGCGCTCATCAAGGCGAGCCCGGATGTTGGCTTGTTTGTGTTGAACTGCATGTCATGAGTACTGTTCCTCATGTTTGTTGCGGTTTCCGTACGTATACCGTTAGGACCATTCAGTCTTCAGCGTTTTTACTAGAATGGGTACAGTACAGTTTTGCAGACAGCGATCCGATCGAGCCCGAGAAATTCGCTCCTGGGACACCACGCTTCAGGGGCACCACTGCCGAAGGCTGTTTAAGATGAAGCTGCTGTTTGTAGTTGAGACTACCAGAAGCCATCTTTGCTTCATGGACTCATGGACCATCACTGCTGCAAAGACTGCCCAACTGAGACCTCCCATCGACATGGAGCACCTGATGAAAATCTACCTGCTGTGGATGTAGAATCCCAAGGAGTCCCAATCTGGGTCGTTCAAAAAGTCCGGGCCCCTTGGATACGCTACAAGACCATATCCTGACTCGGGACTTCCCACATAACTGCCGTTGGAAACCCTACCCATTATGGGCACTTGTAGGCTCTACGAAGCCTGATATCTGAGAATCTGCTTCTCCCCTCAGCAAGCCAAGAAAGACCTTTAATCCAGCACCGCAATTCAAGTCGGAAATCTTAAATTCCAAACCCGAAGACTCCAAATCCTACAGCCCAGGACTGCTAAACTCTTAACCCTAAAGCAAGCGGAGTCTGAGAAGACCCTCTGGCAGGCTGAAAAGGGATCAAAAATTGAACCCCAGGCCTTACTTTCATGACAGGTGATTGAACTGCGGCTAGGGGATGCGAAAGAGGCTCTGATGGCTTCTTGGAAAAGCAGAACTTCCAGAAAAGGAAAGGTTTCTGATGGTTGCTCTTCTGGGTAGTATGCGTCAACACTTCCATAGTTGCCTAACCACGATGTCTCGCCTTCAGCAGACGAAGGCCAGTAATACCTGCATAGATGGCTAGAGTTGTCGTGCTTCGCAAAATCGGCTGACAATGGTTCGGAAATACTCAATACAGCCCTCGGAAGGCTAGTTCCAGCGTAGTTGGCGCACTTTGATTGGCAGACAGGGGTCCTTCTCTCAAGTGGCACTGCGTCTGGCACCGCCATCCACATGCTGCGTTGAAACTTCACATGACTCCGAATGTCCAATAAGGAGATGAAGGGGCAACGGACAAGTGCATCTATTGGGTCTCCTGTAGATTTTTGCAGTCCCCAAAGGAGGAAGCAACTTTAGTCAGTTATCCTACCCATGCTCAGGTGGTTGCGGACGGCTCGCTAGTGCGCCTCGCAAGCGACACAACCCTAGCATTGCACGCCACTTTGAAGCGAAGCGCTGTTTTGTGATGCAATTGAAAAATCCTATGTTCAGATCAGTAATTCGTGGCTTCAGAGCTTCAAACATGAAGGGACCTGTTACAAAGGCTATTCTGACAAATTGCAAGAAATAGAGGATTGTTTGTACGGTAGCTAGTCTGTCATCAGAAGACGCTGGGGAATGCGTCACAATGTCCCCAAAAAACGCACCTGTGCAGAATCTTAGGTGGGAGATCCGCTCTTTGAGAGGGCCCGCCAGCAGAATCAGGACCTCACCAGAAGAGCTTCCAGGGTCTGCGGTGGACCCGGTAAGGTCCTGATAAGATATAAGGTACATTCCGTAAGTCAAGGATTGGGAAGTCCTAGGTATGGTGTGGCTTTCTGGAAGCCCGGGCTTGGGGGTTTCAGTCCAGTGGAGCTCTCAAGCCTTTCTAAGCTCGTTATCGGGTTTGTTGTGTCCATAAACCTTCCGAGGTCTTTAGAACGTGCACGTGAAATCTGCGCCTCAAAGGTAGGGCTTTAGTTTCGGGAGGTACAGTTTACGGTTCAAAGAATTTACGCCACGCATGCTAGACCTTCAACAGTTGAAGGCTCAGCTGCACTTGAGAAACACGCTCATGGAGAGCAGCTTGCAGTTTGGGGTGACAACCTGCGGAACCACAAGAAATGTCAGGCTCCCCTATTAGGCGAAGATCCTCCGCTCACCACGACATTAGGGTTCCCAATCCACTACCAACATCCATCAAGGTCTGTGAAACATCTCAGCCCCAAGCAGGAATACACAGAAACACAACTTCTGAGCGGCGGCAAAGCGATCATCCTTGCGGTCACCTTGTAGGTTAGAACTTGTTATAACACAGCCTTTTCATTAAACAAAAAGCCTGCCTGTTCCAAGCAGCAGATGCCCCCCTGCAAGGAGCTCTACACCGCTGCGAAGGAAGGAAATCTTGAGCAGATGGCTGCTTGATGAAAGTCTCATTTGCATGGCGTTGGTCTCCGTTTTCAAAAACTGGCTGATGTTTCCCAAGTCAGAAATGGAGATGGTAGTTTCACTTGAACCTTTTGAAGCTTTAGCTTCAGGGTGGGGAGTTCCAGGTGTAGTTCATGTATCTCTGGAGGTTTAAGACTACCTGGTACTCATTAAAGAACGAGCGAACCGATCCGCTCGGGGGGGCGTCGGGGGGCAATGCTGTAAGGATACGTTCTGTCACTTCTCTGTAAGTGCGGTGGGAAAACAGTCCCTCACCCTCCATCACTGTTTGGGGTTGTTTGGCCTGTTTGGCCTCATATGGGAGTTTCTCACAATAGGGACCTGGGAGAGATGAGGAGATTCAGGGGGATGTTGGAGATCATTTTCAGGATTCTGTGGGCTGCGTTTGGGAAACTGCCATGTTTGGGCATTGCTTGAGGTAACTACCCTGATGTCATCCCCACTGAAATTCGTGAGACGTCAAGTTTCGGACTGTGGGCTTCGCAGGATTTTGGCGGCTTAGGGGTTCACCATGTTATTCTCAGGCTGGCGCAACGCAGGGCTCAGAGGGACCAATGTAAGAGAAGGAAAGCTGTGGGGCAGGGCCCCAAGATGAGATCATTCTTTTGTAGTGACTCTTCCTATAATACCTGAACAATCCCCCCCCCCCTCCGCCCCTTAGTAAATATTCAAAAAATTCCCCCTATTTGTACCACGTTGGGAATAGTTATCTCCAGGGGCGTTTTCTTGTTCGATTCTTCGAGGAGGGGTTTCAAAAGTGTGGTTCAAAAGCTTTGTAGGTGGAGGGCTCTTGTTGCAGATGCGGCGAGCATGACGACTTTCACACAAAATGTTCCAAAACGGGACGTTACTGGCGTTCCCCGCCCAATTAGCAGCGACTGATTTATCGCTATGATGTTTGAGCACCGGCTTTTAATCCCCAACGCAATCGACACCTCTGCCCACTATAATCTCCACCAGCTGATTGAGTGCGCTCAAAGACATGCACATGAACTGAAGCCACAACTTCGTACACAGGTCCGCATATGCCCTTCTGTAATGGGCTGTGACATCACATCTCTGGTGTTGACGAAAGGGCTGCTCATGTAGAGGCGGTCAAATACAAGCCCCAACAGCTCGATAATCATGCTGATGACGGGAGAAGGATTGGATCTTGAAACCCTACCTGTACTCGATGCCAACAATAGTAACCAGACATCCAAGGAGAAGCTCGTTGGCGAAGGAGTTGCGGCCTCAGACAGCTCTAACAAAAGAGAGCCCAAAACTGCACAAGCCTGAATACCAAAACTGAAAGATCGCTTGGGCCTTAGCTTGAAACTGAACTCTGAATTCTACATGCTAATCCTCAAACCCATTGCTTGCCACTGTCCTGGATGCAGATCTGCCGTGAACCCTTAGCCTAGCATCCCAAATCAATAGGTTGTCCACCTGCCACTTGATTGGCTTCTACCCAAAACCCCACCGAAATTCCTTCAACGTTCAAGTAGTTGAACCAAATCTTCGAGCATAAGTCACGAGCCCACAGCGTGTTGCTTCTCGCCCTTTTCCAAACAAAGGTCGGTCTCTCAGAAGTGTAGGATTCTTCTTGGAGCCCGGGTACAGCGACATAGCTGATACTGTATTGCATTGAATCTCTATAGGTTTCATCCCCAACTTTGAGAACCAGGGGTATGTTTTGGTGGTGTCAAATCATATCTAGGCAGCAAGCAGGGACGGCGGGAGCTGAGGATTTGAGAAGTTTGATGCCTTCGGTGCTGACAGCAACAGATATTTTAATGCTGCGGTAAAGGGTTCCTGATCCCCATTTATTTCCATCCTTTCCCAACGCCCACTGGCCCAGTTAGTGTCCACACCCGCACCCTGCAACCCTCAGCGCAAAGCGAGGCCAATGTAAATTGGCCAAGGGACCACGAGTCCCTTGGCCACGTGGCCGCCAGGGAGGGATCCTTGGCCCAGGGTTGCTGTTGTGGGGTTTGGGCTCGTGTCATATTTTTGGGTGTACTATGGAACGCATTCTAACCAAAAACACTATTTTTTTTGCTGGTTGCCTTTTTCCCGTACGCAGCTAAAACTGAAAGTGTTGGTTCCCACAGCTCCCAGTGCAGGCAGAGCCAAGAGTAGCTGGAAAAGAGATGTTTCAGATGTTGGGCTTAGGATGCTTTCAGGGATCACTTTTGGGCCCATATGAAAACTGATAGGTCGCCTGTTACACACTATATGGGCTTGTCTTCCCGGATTCGGCCTGCTGCGGGGCAACCATAAACCCCTGGAGCCCAGGCTTTCGGTGACAGGGGTGTGCAGGCAAGCTATGGATTGTGATTTTAAAGCTCTGACATTGGATTTTGGAATTTAGGGTCAGGGGTGAGGTTCATGAGAAGGGTTGAGGTATTTGGTTGAGCAGGCATGTGGCAAAGTGCCCGCACGTATGCTTCCCTATATTCTATAAGAACGTCTACAAAGCACCGTTACAGCTTGGCTCTGATGAACTGATGAACTCAGGACAGAGCGAGGCCTTGAAAGTACTTCTGGCACACGGCTTTGACGTCAATACGAGGCCCTGATCGTGAGGTCAATGGTCTAGGTTATGGTTGAGGAAGAAATGGCTAAGGGTTCACGAGCGGCTACGGATGCAACAAGATAAGTACCAGAATAGGTGTTCACTAGGCGCTATTCAGAGGACTACTGTTGACGCGGAGATCAGTATAGTATAGAGAGCGGGTGAGCCGATCGAAGCCTAACCGTTCGCATTGCGACTGCGGATGCTTCACGCCCATGATACGAAGTCTGTCAACAACATGCTTGTACCAGGCATCCTAGCTCTACCTATTGTATCCACTGTGGACTGTTGACGTGCGAAACCTACATGAACCTACATACCTTTACATACCAAAACCCTAGGACTCACGGTATTACAGCGCTACGATCTTGTCCATTAACAGTATGAGTGTGGAAACCAGGCCCCCGGGCCAACTTCCTACCTGATTCCTACCATACAACGAGATTCCCAGGGCCAGCTATGGTGGAACGCCCGTCATCGAAGCAGCGCAGTACGGCAACGCTGAGTGTATCCTGCCTGTTCCTGTGTTTCTTTCATGTTCCTCTGCTACTTCTTGTGATGGCAGTTCTGCTTTTGCAAGCAGGCCAGCCGCGTGCAGAAATGAGAGTATGTTTGCAACAAGAGGCCTGCCACCGTGGAGTCAGACAAAGGGAATGTGTAAACTACGACTGTCTGCAGCCAGGATCAACCGGCAAACGCACTTTTGCAACGAAGCCTGCCCATGCAATCCCCGAGCATTCCCCTGCTTAAGTTTCCAAAACCCACAAAATGCACTGTGTGTCAGAATAAGGCATCCATGTACTGCTGCAAGCTCCAAAGCTGGACCTGACAGTGACTGAGGAGACAGGGGTTTAGTGTTGCGGCTACTTGCAGCCCAGAAAGCGCTTTTGGCATGCGAACAGCATTCCTAACCCAAGATCTTGGGGTCTCAAGGGTTTGCGTCTGATGTTTTCATGCTGCGGACTCCCAAAGGGCAAGGACCTCAAGTCAGTACCACAGAGCCTGACTTTGTTTCATGGCTTGTTGGCTGAAGCTTGTGGCCGTCAGAACTGAATCTGTCTGCTCAGCCTCAACGGGAAGAATCATAAGTAACCATCAAGGTTCCTGCAGCACCTCTCAATCACAGTTGCTTGTTTGCCCATTCTCTAGCAAGAGCCCGGGGGTGGGAGGAAGTCACATCGCTTCCACAGCACGGAAATTACAAACGCCTGCATAGCTTTGACGCGTTCATGTTACTTGCAGCTGTACCAGTACCGGTCAACACCAAGCAGCTCAGCCTTGCACTCATTCAAGCTGGTTCTAACGTGTACTGCCATGCAAGTACTAGGGCTTCCATGTGTCCCCACTCTTGCTTCTGCCGTGATGGTAACCTGCATGCCTGTGGGTTAGCCTGCATTGCACATGCAAGCCTCCTTGGTCCCGCCACCCCAAGCCCTTTGCCAGGATGACAGTTGCTAGTAACTGTCACAACAGTGGAGATTGTGCTCCATTCGATGCTCAACATGTCAGGCCTCCTTTCCACTGCAGCCCTAGCATTTTCCATAACTTTTCAGTCCTGACAACCTGAAACCTCAACCACCTAGCCCCGTGCCGGCAGAGTGCGAAGCGCATGCTCAAAGTCTGACAGCGACAGGACGGGAAGAATGCGCTTGACTGGGCCTTGCATCCAGAGTCCCTCTGCACTGCTCATAAAGGCCATGCTCGCGCGGCAGACACTCTTCTGGAAGTCCTCTGGGTTTGGGGGTCTGGAGTTGCCGTGTTGGCACTCCGAGGCTTCAAATTTGTGGCATCAGACTTAGGATCTCAAATTTAGCTCGGGGAGTTGCTAGGCATGTTTCTGTTTGCAGCTTGTAATAGTATGTTCTTGCTAGCACCTGCATGTAGGGGGGAAGTGCTGGATTGTGAGGCCTTCCAGAGCCTTTGGGTCCTTCTCATGGCTTGGACATGCAAGCTTGTTGAAGCAGAAAGGGGGGGTGTTCAGAGGTGCGCGACACATGCGTAGCCTACATTTGTGGATCTCGCGTCTGGGAGCCCTCTATGAAAACTCCACGGACGTAGCAAAGGGCAAAGATGTACATACATTCACCTTTGAAGCGTACCATGTGACCTCACGGCGCCCATTCATGTTAACAATGCTGAAGAACCTTCAGATGAGAAATGTGGCCTCTTGTTGGCACTTCAGTCAGGCCAAGATCTTGCGGTTCCAGAATCTTTTCGAAAGTATTCAGCTGCAGGATAGCCCTGGCATTTCACATGCAAGGCTCAGCGCGATTGGGCCCGGGTGTTCGGCAAGAGGTCCAAGCAAGCACCAAAGCTCCGAACCCTTGACACTTCCAGCCATACAAGTTTCAGATTCGTTTTCATCATGCTGAAGCCACTTAGCCGCAAGATGCCTCTCAATTGACGCCCATGCCGTCCCAGTAACACCTTTGTCTCACAGCCAAGGAGCTGCTTGCCCCACGCATGATGAAGTCATGAGAGGCAGAAGTCAGCATCACCGCAGAAGGTTTCCGAGTGGCCAGCAGGAGACACAGATTGCATCTGATACCAGGCGGTTTCTTCTACCGTAAGGTACAGCTTCGAAAGCTCCCGTAGACAAAAAGAAAGGATGAGTGCTACGGTCATGTATAAGCCTTTGTCGTCTCACTACCATGTACGTTCTACTTTGCTTGTGGAAATCTGCTGTTGACAATGCAACTTCAATCAGTACTGCTTCCGCTACAAATTCAGTGTAGTGTCAGGTAGCTCCTGGTGTCCAGTGGTTACCTCCATGTGGAGCTCAGATGGATGGTGATGGTTGAAGGAGTTAGCCTAAGAAAGACTTTGGCAGTCCTTGCTAGCTGCAGATGAAGACCGCTTAGGAGCAGGAATTGGCATTGGCTGCCAAGCAGTCTTTGCTGCCTGAAGCTTTTGTTGGGAGTCCGGAATCGAAAAGACTTGATAGGAGCCATTACCCTTGGTATTTCGAGCCCATACCCTCACACATGATTCATTCCCCACTCCTTGGGGAGTCTGGCACAGTTACCGCAAGGGGGTTGGAAAGAACAGATACCAACCCACACTTTTTGAGGGATCCAAATCCTCGAACCGCAAGCGAGAGGACCCCCATCCTTCATCGCGTAGGAGGCCTTCAATTTGAGAGTTTGTTGTCACTTGCCCAAATTTCACATAAAGGCATAGTACATCATGGTATCCTCCACGGTAACCTGTCCAAAGCACAGCAAGTCCAAGCCATGTGAAAGGAGTCCAATTCTCCGGTAGGTGTTAGGAAGGATCCCCTCTGCCAGCACGCAACCATGTAGGACTTGCTAGCAGCGAGTGACCTCCTCCACAAAGCTGCCTGTACAGAAAGGTTTTTGGAGATTGAGGCCTGGGTCCTGCTAAGGTATCATCTAGAATGCCAAGGTATTACATCGGCAGCTCGAGCTATTGGTTTGCCATGATGATAGCTCAGAACCCCGCAATCAATAGGTGGACTATGCCGGCTAAGTCGAACAAGAAGAAGCCAAGGCCCTTCCCTGAAATGAAATTCAGCTTGGCTGGTTGGCAAGCGTTAGGCGGCCCATGCCGAGCTGTAGTGAATTTCATGAACGTGCGCACAACATCCTACACGCCCGAAGGTCATCTGGCAGAGGGTAAATTGCAGGCGCAGACTGCGATACAGGGCAAGGCCTGCAAGACAGCAAGCGGACAAAAAAAAAAGGAGATCTTACAGATACGCACCTGCCAAGCTCGGGCCACCTGGCCTTGACGAGCCCAGCCCTTTCACACAGAGAGTACAACTTGTATGACATCGTCTGACAGAGTCCTGCTGCTTAGCATGGTATAGCAAAGTATAAGTCAAAACCATGCCACTTGAAGTCTTCGGCCCCAAGCCCTACGGGCTACAGTAGCGGTTACAGCCTTGAGTCCAATGCCCTAAGCCTTGGCCTTTGAAACTCTGGTACTTTTGCCGCATCTGGCATCAAGGAGATGCTTTGCTTTATGAGCGTTGCCAGCAGAACCTAAATACCAACCCCCACCTGGCGATCTTGATAAAGTCAACAGGGTCTAGGGGTGGACAGGGGACACCTCCCTGAGAATGAATCGGAACTGCTTCAAAGCAGTGCCCTGAAGGTCCTTTCATGGTGGCAGCAGCAGCAGCAGCAGCAGCAGCTGGTTCGACGCAACCTTACGAATCCCACAATGTGGGTCCTTCAAACCCTTCTTTTCGTCGTAGCACTGCAAAAGAGTGCAGTCCACTTTTACAGCGTTCTTTGTTTGAAGAGTTGTGGCTGAAAGCTAGACCTAGACCGGTTTTCTCTGACTCGTCTCACCAGTTTTTGTTTCCTCCTCGTGAGGCAACCTGCCTGCGGGAAACTGGTATTCTAATTTAGGGCCTGCGGCACTGGCCGGCCTCGCCGCCGCCCCCTTGCCCACCCAGTTCTTGTTACCTGGAATGTTTTTTTGGGTTTGAAGACCCTGTTCTCTCTAGTTAAATTGAAAGCGGCCAAAAGTGGGGTCCCAATTGTGCTCATGATGTTCCTGTACGAGGTGCGCGCGCCTCGTACAGGAACATCAGCTGCACAATTGGGACCCCATTTTGGCTTGATTGGGACCAGGAGGGGTCAGAAAATCAAAAATGACTTTAGACATGGTTCTTTGTGCAGGCTGACCATGTTGTAGCCCACAATTGCATTTCACTGGGATTTACAGCCACAAACA
>CAJNIZ010043767.1:3116-14587 GCA_905231905.1 Symbiodinium pilosum
AATTCAGAAACCAAGAGAGAACAAACAAGTACTTTTGAAGCCGCCTCATATAGTCCCCCTTAAGTAGATAGAATATGGGGTATATGGGGATCTTCTCGTAATATAAGTACCCAGAGCCATATTCTGTCTACTCAAGGGGGACTATAACCTCTACGGAATGACTAGAACAATGTTTTCTTTATAGATTTAGGGGGATTACAGCTAAAGCCCTGCATGACCGTAGCTAGGTAAAAGTCTGTGCATTATGGTCCTGTCATATGTAGTTACTTACTTTCTGCTACCATGTGAACCATCGTCACATTGATAAAATTTGGGTGCTAGGCCAATTGGGTTTCATGATTGTGTTTAGACTCTGTTCATACAAGTGCATTGAAGGTTGGTATCGACCTTACACCCTAAACCCAAATCAAAAAAAATCGACTCTCTGTTCGGAGCTCGAACCCTAAGCCCCGAACACTTAGGTTCAAGACAAATGAATCCGGCACTGCCCGGCCCAAAATAGCTAAGCTAAGCAGTTGGGGAACCCTCAAGATTCTGTGTTTTTTGAGCACCAATGCGACTATGGGCATCCAGTATATTGGGTGGAGCACACATGGAACCTTCATCGTTGTTCGTATTCTACAACTATTATTACAGTTACTATTACTTTCTACTAGTCCTATTATTTTCACAAGTACTTTTCCAATTGTTATTACCTGCTACTGCTGCTACTTACCTGCTACTGCTGCTACTGCTGCTCCCTCTGCTCCTCCTGCTGCTGCTAGTAATTCCTTACTACTGCTGAAGATCAGGTTCGGCAGACTCTCAATTCTAAACCCATAAACCCTTCTGAAAGGACCCTCACTCCGACAGTACATTGTACCCACGAAGCCAGCGTGACAATGAGCAGTGGTGAAGCCCACATCAACGACTGGTGCCGCACCTGCCCTGAGGGACACAAGACTACATGCTGTAGGTTGCATTACGCCTAGCTTCGCCTTCACACACTAAACCCTAAACCTTAAATCCTAAACCCCAAAACCCTTAGCAATGAAAAATAACCACTGCTAAGTAATTCATCTAGGGTTAGAAGTGTGGGCCCTTAGGCCTTTTAGGTGGGATCCTGAAGGAACATATAAGGTTTAGGGTTTAGGGGTTTAGGGGTTTATGAGGATCCCAGGCTTGAGGGCCCGTACCAGGGGCCCACGGTTTTAACCTTAGGGGGAGCAGGTTCGGCAGACAAGCGGTGCAAAGATTCAGGTCGACAAGTTCGAGGCCCTTGGTTTCAGCCGGAAAGCTTACAGCCTGGCTTTAGGGTTTAGGGTAGGGACTAAAGTTTAGGATTTAGGGTTTAGGGTAGGGATCAGGGTTTAGGGTTTTAGTGTGGAGTTGTGCAGTTGAAAAGAAAATGGTGGAAATTGCTACTATATCTAAGGTTACAGGCTTCAGGGTTGAGGGCTAACCGTTCCTAAGAATTAGCCCCCACCCCTCCAATATTCAATATTTGAGTTAAGGAATCTTTAATGTTTGTTTAGGGATGTTGGGGATTTTGTTGTTGGGGGAGGGGTCATCTAGGTTGATAACAGTGGGGGCTTTGGGGTATGCTAACTATTGGGGCTACGTCAGGAAGGGAACCCCCAGGCTAGACTTTTTGACGGCATAGGATTTCAGGTGCCATGGGGTGATTGCGGTTTAAGGTTTAGGGTTTAGCCTATGTTATGAGGAAACCACGAAGAGACGCTAGAGAAGGAATCTCTAGAGACAGTTGTGTACCGTCATATGCCCTAAACTCTGAACCCTACTTATGTATATATATATATATGCGTAACAGGCCGAAGTTCGAGGGATCCAGGAACCTTGACTTAGCTGGTTCTTAGCAGGGAATACGGGGGACTATAATCCCCACATGATCGGTAGTCTAACCTCCTTAACGGGGAGTTAGCAAGAGTTTAGGGTCTAGGGTCTAAACTCCTTAAAGGGTGGTTATATTGGGGGAGTGTATCGTGGACTATTATAGGGGTTCTTCAGGGGGATACTAGGAGCTTAGACTAGAATCCCCATACGATCCCTTTTCTCTTCTACTATAGTCCTTTCTTCCCCACTAGGAGCCATCAAGTTGAGTTAGGGTTTCGGGGTGAGGGTTTAGGCTTTTAGGGGTTAGGGTTCAAGGTTTAGGGTTGAGGGTTTAGAGGTTTTAGGGTTCAGGGTTTAGGGGTTTTAGAATTTAGGCTAAACCGCACATCCCCCGTCCGGACGTCTCAACTTGAACGCACGGTGCTTCCCAAAACATCTGCTGCCTAGTGTCTAGCTTTCAACTTGGTCAACCCTAAACCCTAAAAGCTAAAACCCAAGACCCTAAACGGGGATTGGGCGAATGGACTTGAGGAGCAATACTCACTTCTGAAAGGTGCGAGAGACTAGCGCGCTAAGGTTCGCCCTAGCATTCATCCGCTGCAGTGTATGTAGGGATTATGGCTTAGGGCTTAGGGTTTAGGCTTAGAGTTGCGCTGGAAATCTCGGTTGTAAGCCACATTTGGCCTCGAAACCTTCTAAGCTGTACAATAACCCCTCAACTCTTCGATAAAAAGCCCTAAAGGCTATTGTAAGACCTAATCTCCATCAATCCTACACTCTACAAACCCTAAACTCTATTACTTAACCCCAGCTGGACCCTCTAATTCCTGAGCTCTAGAATGAACCCTCGGCTCTAAAGCCCTAAGCTCTGTATACCCCTAAAATGTCGAACGACCCCTGAGCTCCACCATCAACCCGTAGCTCTACAAATCCTAGACTCCATACAGCCCCTAGATTCCAATGATTCTAATGAGCCCGAAACTTGATAAACCTGAAGATGTATGCCCTCAAAACTCAAAACCCTAACCCTAAATCCTAAACCCTAAACTACAGTCCATCACAAAAACTCTACGCACCTTCGAGCCTAAACTCCCCAAAATCTTGAACCCGAAACTCCATCAAGCCGAAACTCTATGATTAAGCAGCTTCCATTTTCACGTCCGTTCTAAGCCCTCATAAGAGCATCTATATATTATATATCCCCAAAACCTTGTAATACCTTATATGATGATCATATAATCCCTACCTCATCCCGACATAGTCCTACACCAAGCCTTGAACCCTAGACCTTATATGATCCCTATCAGGACCTATATACCCTAAGACCAAAGCCCCGAACCCTAAGCCTTGAAACCTAAGCCTTCGACCCTAAAACCCTAAGCCCCTTAAAGCTCTAAAGGCGTAAACGCCCCCTAAGCCCTAAAAAGTAGTTTCCATTTTCTTTTCCATTATCCCTATATAACCCCAACATGCTATAGTAGTTTCCATTTTCTTTTCCAAAAAATTCAATATCACCCCTATACCTAAACCCCCGGAGGACCGGTGCAAAGTGCTCATCGCCGGTACGGACGAGCAGATGGGCCGGGCCAAGCCCGGGGACACGGATGGGCTTAGAACTTGAAGGTTTAGGTGCTAGTCTCCAGAAAGAAGGGTAGGCCAACATAGACCCCGAACCTTAAATGCTAGAATCTTGCTGGCAATCTCCCAAACGGTACCCCTTACGTGGAAAAATGCCTGCATGGGGCCGGAGAGGGGACATACCGTTCATTTAGCCCTGACTGGTAGACCCTCTGCCCACAGTGAACCCTAAACCCTAAACCCTAAATCCTAAACCCACTTTTTCTTGGGGCTTGAAGCATGTAAGGCATTGAAGTGTTCAGGGTTGATGGGATAGGACGGTTTAGAGTTTATAGGGGTAGGTTGTATATATATATATATATATGTATACACATATGGTTTAGGGTTTAGGGTTTAGGATCTATTTTTGAAATTCCCTCAACAGTCCCTATAAAGCCATAACAATTTAATCTTTATGAGGCCCCCAAACCTGTCCTGGTTTAGGTTTAGATGCAAGTTGTTGTTTCGAGCTGAATGCTTCGGCTGTATCTTGCCTCGGAGCTCTTTATTTCTTCGAGTTGATCGGCAAGGCGAAAAGCAGGTTTCTAACGGCCAGCCGCACAAAGAGTCTCCCCAAAACCTAAGTAAGGGTAATCAACCCTAAACCCTAAACCCTAAACCTAAGCCCTACACCCTAAACCCCAAAACATAAACCCTAAACCCTTAAACCCTAAACCCCAAAAAAAAACAAACCTAAACCCTAAACACCATCCCCTCCCCCACAAGAAAAAAGTGCAACAACCTCTCAACCTAAAAACATGATAAGCAGAGAGCCCAGGGCCATGATCCAGAGCCTTGCCGACGAGGCCGCGGCCAACGCGGAAAAGACGGCTGCGGCGGGGCCGCTGGTCTCATTTAGGTTCATACACGTATACATATATATGTATATATAGGGTTATATAGGGTTATATATGGGGTCATAGGGTCATATGGGTTATGAGGTTGAGGGTTTAGGGTTTTGGGGTTTCGCGGTCTTGATCTGGTATATAGGATGTAGAACTCTCAGTAGAGGAAGTTACAGTGTAGGCATTTTAACTAGGGTATGAGGGTTCTTCATTTTGTTTGTTTCTGGGGTTATACGGTTACATGTTGTGCTACAGGGTGATGAATGGTTGTACGGTTTTAAGATTTAGGTTTTAGGGCTTTAGGGGTTTAGGGGCGCTGATCGGATTTTGATATCTAGGGCTACATACGGTCATGTAGGTGTGTATAGGGTTACATGGGATTATGTAAGGTTAAGTTGGGTTATACAGGGTGATGTAGGGTTGAGGGTTTAAGTGGTTTGGGGTTTAGGGTTTGTTTGGGTTAGGGTTTAGGGCTTGGGTTGTAGGGTTAAAGGTTCAGCGGTCGGGGTTTGGGGGTTTGGGGTTTTGCCTCGAATTGGTGTTGGTAGTCTAGGGCTTGAAGCTTTATGTTTCGGGTTCTTCCTTGCATAATTTCTGAAAGTTGTCATCGCCGTACTGGTCACAGCTTAGTAATTAGTCCAAAGTGGAGGGGAGCCCTAAGGACTAGCGCCAGGAAAAGGTCTCAGGCTCCGCTAAACGTGCAAGGCCAAGTCCAGCCCGTGGAGTATGCTTGTGCAGCGCGCAGCACCACGACCGTTGGCTGGTCCGATGGCCATTTGGGCAGAGCGTACCCTGCCTAATATAATATAGTAGTTTCCATTTTCTTTTCCATTATCTCTATACATAACCCCGATAAAGCCCTATATTCTACGTTACTGCTGCAAGCGGGGTCATCCCAGAGTCCGTGATGAAGCAAGTGAATGAGGAGCTTGATCCCTAAGGGTCCAAGGACCCAAATAATGGGGTCCCTTTTAAAGGGGGTTCTAGGGGGATATATAGGATTTAGGGTTTAGGGTTTAAGGGTCCTTGGACTCTTAGGGGATGGCATCTTCACATATCCTCACAGCACGGGAGCTCTACGCACATGTTGCATGCCGGAACCCTTGCAGAGTTCCTTCCGTTTCTGGCTATTGAGCTCCCCCACAGAAGGTCTAAGCCATTGTGTAGAAATCCTGAGTCCCCAACCCTGAGCCCTAACCCTCAACCAGGACGGCTCCAAGCGGTTTTTAGGCCCGCAATCCAACGGGTTCTTGTTGGGCTTACGTCAGGCCCCAAACCCCTAAACTGTAAACCTTAAACCCTAGACCCTGAAGCCGAAACCTTCACCGAGCACGTGGCTGTCTGCAGAGACAGGAAAGTCCCATGTCGAGCCTAGCTTCCCGCAGCAGGGTACGGGCACCCAGATACAACCCTAAGCACCAAATCCTAACCTCTGAAGCCTATAGTCCCCCCTAAGTAGATAGAATATGGCTGTGGGTATATTATAGTAAGATCCCCATATACCCCAAATTCTATCCACTTAAGGGGGACTATTAGCCCCCCTCTTCAGCACAACAGAAAGTGTCTGCTGTATTAAGTCCCCAGTACAGCATGGAAGGCATCCGAAGCCCAACCTCCCTATAACGTTCCGAGCCCATGGGGTTCAGGGTTTCAGGTTTAGGGTTTAGGGCCCCGCCCCTAAACTCTAAACCCTAATCCCTAAACCCTAATCCCTAATCCTTAAATCCCAACCCCTAAATTCTAAACCCTAAACTTAAACCCTAAACCCTGAAGCCTAAACCCCACAGCTGCTCAGAACTTGTCTTTACCAAGCGAGTGCCTCACTTGAGAAGTTCTTGGAGCTTTTGAGGCTTCTGCTTGGAGGCTTTGGGTGCTTCTGGTATACCGCGGTTTTACGTAACTGTTTAGGGTTTAAGGGTTTAGGGTTCAAGGGGTTTAGGGTTTAGGATTTAAGGGTTTAAGGGTTTAGGGCTGAAGGGGTTCAGGGTCGGGGGTGTAGGGTCTAGGGCTTAGGGTTTAGGGTATTTGGACCTACTTGGGGGCTGATTATTGGGCTATAAGTACAAGTGTAATTGGGTTAGAACTACCCTGAGGCTCTGACACGTCCGCACCTTGAAATCCCAAGCCAGCATTCCTCAACCTCAAGCTCAACATGTTAAGCCCTAAACCCTAATGCCTAAACCCTAAACCCTAAATCCCACACACCCCCAACCCTAAACCCTACTTGGAGGTGCATGGGACTTAGTAATTACTTATAACTGGGCTTATAACCCTTCTTAAAGTCTCCCCAAATGGGCTTATAGGGGCTCCCCCACTTATATATGTAGGGTTATAATCCTAGTGATAAGTAGTTATTAAGTCCCATGGGCCTCCAAGTACACCTTCTAAACCCTAAGCCCTAAGCCCTAAATCCTACCCCCCCCTTCCCCCTCAACCCCAAAGCCTCGCTTGATACGAATGCCCCCCCAGGACTGGTGATGAAGGCCTGGGATCATCTTTACACTCTCGGTGATATGGGGGTTTCCCAAAGTTATGGGTACCTTTTTGGGGATCCCCATAATAAGGACTATAGTATAAAAGGGTCTATATTAGGGTCCCCTTATTTTGGGAAACTACCATATAGTCTCGGGGTGATATAGGATTTAGGGTTTAGGGTTTAGGGTCGGTAATATAGGATTTAGCGTTGAGGGTTTCGGGTCTAGGGTTTGGGGTTTAGGGTTGAGGATTTAGGGTTTAGGGTTTAGGATCTAGGGTTCAGAGCTTAGGGCTCTTCTTGCTGGAGAGTGGTACCATACGCGGTTTAGGGCTAGGGCTTGGGGTTTAGGGTTTTGGAGCAGATTTGCTAGGGGCTTGAGGTCGAAGGCGTTTGAAGTTTAGCCTTGAGGCTTGTTCTTGTTTGGTTTCCTACAAGAGGGCCAGGTTAGGATATAGGTTATATAGCGGTTTTATGAGGATTGTAGAGGATTTTTAAAAGATGAGGGGTCTTGCTTTGGAGGTCCCCAAGAGGAGGATTGTACTACCTTGGGGTCTATGTTGGGGCCTCCTATCTATGAAAACCGCCATCTAGTCCCGCATTCGATGTCGTTGTTCATCTTCTTTTCCATGTGATTCTCCACCTATTGTGATAGCATGATATTATCCCCAAACCTTAAACCCCAAACCTTGAACCCCAAAACCTAATTTGTTTCCCCTGGCTCGGCGGATCGACTCGGAGTCGGCTGCCTCAAGCTTGATGTGCGGGTTTTCCAAATTGGGGGTACCTTTTCGGGGGTCCCCAGACAGAATAAGGATTATAGTATTGTGGGGTTTCTCTTGCGGCCCCCTATTTTGGGAAGCTACCATGTAGTTCAGGGTTTAGGGTTAGGGGTTTAAACCCTAAACCCTAAACCCTA
Source organism: Symbiodinium pilosum (assembly GCA_905231905.1). NCBI lineage: Eukaryota > Dinophyceae > Suessiales > Symbiodiniaceae > Symbiodinium > Symbiodinium pilosum. The sequence goes on from CAJNIZ010043767.1 coordinate 10,804, forward strand.
GGGGTTAAGGGCTCAGGGGTTTAGGGTTGGGGCTTCAGAAGACGAAGCGGGGAATGCTGAGCTCCAGGCGCTTTAGGATCACAAACCCTAATCACTAAACCCTTTCAACCCCTAAATCCTAAACCCCTAAACCCCTAAATCCTAAACCCCTAAACCCCTAAACCCTAAACCTTAAACCCCGCTCATTTTGATGGCACGGATCTGGTTTGCAGGTTTGGGGAATGCACTGCGGTATTCTGACATTCCTAGGTGAAGAGTAGGCTCAGAAGGTTACGTAAAGTGAAGGGTTTCAGGTTGAGGTGTTTTAATTGAGCTTGCCCAGCTGACAACTTAGCAAGCGCAAGCTCCATCGAGCAGATCTACAGGAAAGCTCGTTCATCATGCATGCAAGACTGACTCTTGTGAACCTTAGGCTATGCTCCGTAAAGGGGAGTCATACAAGGGATTACATTGGGGATTACTATAGGGCTTATTAAGGTGGATACTAAGAGTCTAGACTATGGCTCCTATGCTGATGCTGATGCTGATGATGATGATGGTTATGATGATGATAACCAAACATAATAAGAATAGTACTAACAATAAAAGTAGCAATCATCATCACCATCATCATCATCATCATCACTAGCATCGTTGCCAGTGTCATCCTCTGACATGACATTTTCGAAGGGCTATGGAAAGGTTTACTGCAGGAGAGGCCCTGCTGAAGAGGGCCTAAGATTCAGGGTGTAGGGTTTAGGGTTTAGAGCCAATTTTTTCGGGGCTTAGGGTCTAGGACAAAGATTTAGGGCTGAGGTTTAGGGTTAGGGCTTAGGACCAAGGGTGTAGGGTTTTAGGGTTTCGCAGTAAGACTAGGATACTTTGGGCGGCTTCCGTGCCTCTGAATCCTAAATGGGGGTTTCCTAAAATTGAGGGTCCCTTTTTGGGGGTCCCCATAATATGGATTGTAGTATATTGGGGTCTATATTGGGGTCCCCTTATTTTGGGAAACTCCTAAATATTAAGATGCCACACTTGAAATGTAGGCGTTTACGGTTTCAGAAAGTCCCGAAGCAATCTGGACGTCTACCCAAAAGTTCCTATTTAACTTTTTTGTTTCTATATGGCTTTTCGGCAAGGGATTAGGATATGTAGTCTCCAAAGAGCTGCATAGGAGCTCTTGGGTAACTTCTCCGCCATTTGTTTCTCTCTGTGTTGCTTTTCGTCTTGGGACAATTGCTATGCAAAGCTGCACCCATACACATCTCTGCTGTTTACCGTGCAGGGCATACTGTACAGGCATCATCCGTGAGGTGTCTAGAATAGAAGCCTATTCGAGGGTTAGACTGCCGCGCAACCTGGAGTACGCGCTTACTGTACTGTAGGGCAGGACAAGGCCCTGTGAATCACATCTTAATCAATTTCCTATACATGGCCTTGCCCTTTCCCTCAAGCAGGTGCCCTTGCTGGAGGGGAAGGGAGCCGTGACAAGTCTCGCGAAGGACCAGGTCTTGTGAATAATGTATTCATAAATTTCCTACATGCCCTTGCCCTTTCCCTGAAGCAGGTGCCGTTGCTGGAGGGAAAGGGAGCGAGGACAAGTCTCGCGGAGGACAAAGTGTCGGCACCGGCAGGTCGACGGGCAACCTATCTTGCGGCAGGAGTCGAAAGCTGGGAGCCTGCGGCCGAGGTGCGAAGAAGGCTACGCAGATGCTCTTGTCAATCCTCAAGAGGCAGCCCTCTCATTCACTGACCGCCGTATGTGCTAGGATCTCTGGGCCCGCCCGTTTTTTGGAACTCATGCCACACATCCGATACGAAACTTAATCCCTAAAACCAAAGACCCCCCAAAAACCTTGAAACCCTAAACTCTAGACCCCTCAACCCTAAATCCCTATACTCCTTCACCCCAAACTACCCCAAACTCTCAACTTCTGAATTTTCTCAACCCTAGGCACGAGACCCTCAACCCTAAGCCCTAAACCCTAAACCCCTAAACCTCTAAACCCTAAACCTTTAAATCTGTTGGCAGACGAGCGCATGGAGTTTGCTCTCAGTGCTGCCGGCCGCATCATTGGCTCTCGTGGCGCCCAGATCTCTGAGGCAGTTAGGGTTCTGGGTTTAGGGTTGAGGGTTTAGGGGTTTAGGGCTAGGCTTCAGGGTTTAGGGTTCAGGGTTGCGGGTTTAGGGTTTAGGGGTTAGGGGTTCAGGGTTTAGGGTTTAGGGTTTAGGGTTGAGGGTTTAGGGTTGCGGGTTTAGAGTTCACTGTTCAAGGTTTAGGTTTAGGGTTTAGGTGGGTAATTCCAGATGGAGGGATTATGAACTTAGGGTTTCTCTGTGGGGCCCCAGTGAAATACGGCCCCGAATTTTTCGGGTACCCTAAACCCTAAACGCTAAACCCTAAACCCAAACCAGAAATTGAAAAGGGGTTTCAATTTAGACAAGGCCTATACTGAGGTTGACTGGATTTTACAGTCAATCGCTAAGGATAACCCTAAACCCTGGACCCTAAACCCTACTTGGGGGGTCAGGGGGACTTAGTAAGTAGCTTAATAATCCCTATAACCCATATAGTAAGCCTAAGTATCCCCATTATTAACCCACTTACTAAGTCCCCCTGACCCTAAACCCTAAGCCCTCGGGTTCAGGAGTTCTTCAACGGTTTTAGCCCTCGAGTTCGCAAAACTTGGTGTTCTGGGTGGTTCTAAGTATGTGGGGGGGGGAGGGGTTCTCCAAAATAGGGTGCCCGTAGGACCCTAGGGACTTGTGTCTATTACGAGGGGATTGCGGCAAACTCTGTGAAGGATTTTTCTAGGGCATGCTTGATTTGCGTAGTGCCCAAGGGTAGGAGTCTCTCAAAATCTGAATCCCTTGTGGCGTGACATAGGATCATGTAGGGTTCAATCTCTGAGGCTTTCTGCTCATTCCGGAACCTTACTTATCCATTTAAGATTCAATCCTACACCGCTTCTTCAATCCTTGGGACTAGGAAGCATTTAAACCCAAGCATGGAAACATTCCTGGTATGTAAGCTCTCTCATTGCGCAAGAGAGTAAAATGCTTATGCTTCCTTCCCAAAATTCCTAAAAACCCTAGACAACCCACATGCAGGACATGTGGTAGTTTCCAAACAGAACCCTAAACCCTAAACCCTAAACCCCAAACAGGGGAGACCTCAAAATATGTAAATCCGTATTCTGGGGAGCCCCCAAAACAGTACGCCCTAATTGTGCGGCAACCCTGAGCCTTGCCCCTATGTAACGTTGTAGGGTTTAGGGTTTAGGGTTTAGGGTTTAGGGCCCTATAATGGAGAATCAAATGGAAAAGAAAATGGACAATGAAATGGAAACTGGGATTATATAGGGGATTATATCCCTAAACCCTAAACCCTAATTCTAAGAGACCCCTAACTTTGGAAGCTTGAGCCGCCAGTTCCCCTCTCGCCCGACATACATGGACCTCTTGTGCATTGGCCTCCACCTACTGCCATCCCCCTTCTGTCAGGGGTGTTTGGGTTCTTGGGGTTTAGAGTTTTAGGGGTCTAGGCTTTAAGGTTTAGGGTTTTAGGGTCTAGGGCGTAGGATTGAGGGTTTAGGGTTTAGGGTCTTCGACCGAAACTTGTCCAACACTTGAGCCTTTCTCGGGGAGATCCTTACTTGATTGACTTGCCTACTTGGGGGACTTAGTAAGTAGGTGTATAGCCCCTGATTCCTATAGTAGGCCTATGTAAGCTTTAAAGGCTATCCTCAGGGTCTCAGGGCCTCCTGTTTTGTTAGGGTTTTAGGGTTTAGGGTCTAGTTTTTAG
>CAJNIZ010043767.1:29690-41018 GCA_905231905.1 Symbiodinium pilosum
GGGATTATAGGGTATATGGGTGGTTGTCAAAATTATGGTCCCTTTTTGGGTCCCCATTATAGTACGGCACCTAATATTTAGGGTGCCCAAAAAGGGCCCATAATTTTGACAACCACCCATATATATCTATATATTTATTTATGTGGATCAATGTAGCTATACGTGTATATAAATAAACACATAGTAGATATCACCATTGTAATATAAGAAGTAAGTATGTGTAGAATGCATGAGTCATGCATCTGTAGTAGATCAACCTTTATGTGTGTGTCTGTATGTGCCAGCATAACGTATTTATGTCACATATGCCATCAATAGAGACTATAGAATAGGCTGTAACAAATGTGTATGATATACACATCCTCACATGCATCTGTCTTTGTTCAGGTATGCATACAATTATTAAACATGTTAATGGAGACGTATCTATATATGTATATATATACAAGTTCGTATGAACTGCTGTCAATACAAACCTCATGAAGGGACCCTTGACAGTGGATGTCGAGGTCCCTCTTGCAGTTGAGCAAAGTCCCTGATAGAATCCCTAGTAAGGAACCATGTCCATTGGATTCTATGTGAAGTGTTGACAGTAGTCCCAAACCCTGAACCCTAACCAGTAGTATCCATCTTCTTTGTATCTCCCATTCGATTCTCCATGAGTTACTCATCTAGGGACCATGTCCATTAAGTATATGGGTAGAACCCCTCAACCCTAAACTGTAAACAATAAAACCTAAACCTATTGATTCTAGCTGATATGAGCATTTGTCCAATCTCCTTAAAGGGGTGATATAGGGTAATTTATGAGGGAGTATTATGGGGGGGTTTTAACGCGGATGCTAGGAGTGTAGACTATAAACTATAAACCCTATAAACCCCCTATGTAATCCCAGTTGTTCATTTCATTTTCCATGTTCTTTTCCATTTGATTCTCCATTATTAAGGGGGATACTAGGAGCTCATATGGTCAAACAGCCAGGCAGCAGATGGGATCTTCGGCATGGGGGGTCACTGTCTCAGTCAGCCTTGCACTGCTTGCAGGGTCAGGGGGACTTAGTAAATAGGTTGATAATCCCTATAATCCATATAGTAACACATAGTAACACCAATGATCCCAGTTACTAGCCTACTTACTAAGTCCCTCTGACCCTAAACCCTAAACCCCAACCACGAAGTCCCCATGACCCTCCAAGCAGAGAGTCTCAGGGAGCTCGGTTACTTAGGGTTATGGGTTGGCAGGGTACGCCCATGGGACTTAGTAACTACTTATAACTGGGATTAAAGCCCTACATATAATTGGCGTAACCCCTATAAGGCCATTTAGGTGATTTCTAAGGGTTTAGGGCCATCAGTTAGAGTAAACCCTGACTTGTTGGTTTTAGTGTTGTCGCATGTGCATGAGTTGGAGGACTTTTTTCCGGAGCATGCAACTTTCCATCAGCTTTCCAGCAGCAAAGCGAAGCCGCTACTTGAGCTCACACACTATATCCCAAACCAAAAGCCCTAAACCTAAGCCAGGTTTTATGGTTTAGGGTTCAGGTTTTATTGTGGGTTCAACAAAACTCAAAACCCTTATCAGCGCTGCTGCTGTAGCCTTCGCAGTGTCCCAAAGAAAGTGTATTAACCCCAGAATCCATATAGTAGCCCAAGTTAAGCCCATACTCCACATAGAAGCCCAAGTCAACCCCACAATCCAGATAGTAGCCCAAGTTATACCCATTACTAACCTATTGACTAAGTCCCCCGGACCCTTCAAGTAGCACAGAGTCTTACGAATATCCCTAACCCTAAACCCCTAAACCCCTAACCCTAAACCCCGAAGCCCCAAACCCCTAGACCCTAAACTCTGCAGACAAAAAATTCGTTGCGTTTCGTAATCCGCATGCATAAAGGATTTAGGGTCCAGGGTTCAGGGTTTAGGATTTAGGGTTCAGGGCTCATAGGTTTTAGGGAGTCATCCTACCATCCCCGCAAAGAAAACCCTCGCGCGTTCGAGGAGCTAATGAGGACTAATCCCCTTTTCCTAATTGTAAAACCCCCCTCCCTCCTGATCACCCCCTAGTGCGAAATATTCCCAATATATGATAATAGAACGCAATGGGAATATAGAATACTAGAGGGGTGGGGGGCTTCAATCTCTCGGGGAGCGGATTATAAAGGGCCTACTAAGACCTCGTGAAATTCTAAACCTACAAGTTGTAGGATAGCCTACTTGCTAAGGCTCCTGACTCAAAACCCTAAACCCTGAAAAATGTGTCCGTTTGAGTGTGCACTTCCATGATTGCTAAATCTCCTCGACCCTACATAAACCCCAAACCGCAACTCCTAAATGATATAGGAGCTCCCATTGCCTTTTCCATTGTTGAGATGTTTACGAAGTCCCCCTGAACCTCCAAGTAGGCCACGATCGCTATAACCCCCTGTACAAACACACTTGTCTATCTCATTTTCCATTTGATTCTCTGTTATCGGGGTGGTATCCTTACATAACCCCTATAAAACCTAAACCCTAAGCTCTAAACCCTCAGCGCTAAATCCTGAGCCCTAAAACCCTAAACCGAAAGCTCTAACCCCCAAAAACCCTATTTGGTTGTTTCCCAAAACCAGGAGTCAATATAGACCCGAACATACTATAGTCCCTATAATGGGGACCCCCAAACACCCAAAAAGGAACCCCTAATTTTGGGAAACCACCCTAAACCCTAAATAGTAGTTTCCATCGTATTTTCCATTATCCCAATACTGCCCCAATATGCTAGACTAGTTTCCGTTTTCTTTTCCATTATCACTATATAACCCCCATTTACCGTTTTAAGGGGACAGCACCCCTTGGCAGAGGTGGCTGGCTATCCTGGCTACGCCGATGCTTGGAGTTGGCGTGGCTCCCGAACGAATGGGTTGGGGGTTTAGGGTTTCATAGGGTCTTGCGGATGAGGGTTGAGGGTTTTAATTGGTCTAATGGGGTTTTGGGATCAGGGTTTAGGGTTTCATAGGGCTTGATAGGGTTTTGGGATCAGCGCTTAGGGTTCAATAGGGTTTAATAGAATGCAATGGGGTTTTGAGATCAGGGTGAAGGGTTTAATCGGGTTTAGTATAAGGTTCAATAGGGTGTTGGGATCAGGGTTTAGGGTTTGGTAGGGCTTAGTAAGGTTTTGGGATCAGGGTTTAGGATTTAAAAGGGTGTTGTGTCATCGGGTTTAATAGGGTTTAAAAGGGTTCAATAGGGTTTTGGGATCAGGGTTTAGGATTTAAAAGGGTGTCATCGGGTTTAATAGGGTTTAAAAGGGTTCAATAGGGTTTTGGGATCAGGGTTTAGGGTTTAATGGGGCTTGATAGGATTTTGGGATCAGAGTTTAGGATTTAATAGGGCGTCATAGGGTTTAATTGGGTTCAATAGGGTTTTGGGATCACTGTGTAGGGTTTTGGGGTATTTCCCCCCATAGTGGAGAATCAAATCGAAAAGACAATGGAAGATGACATGGGCTCTTGGATGATAGAGTAGGTTTCAGGGAATTAGGGGTGCCTCATTTCGGGGTCTTTATCTAAGAAGGATTATAGTATGTTGTGGGTCTATTTTGCGGGTGCCCCTTTTGTGGAAACTACCAAATGGAATCCAAGTCAGGGACTTCAGGGTTTTAGGGTTGGTTTAGGGTTTAGGGTTTAGGGTTTAGAGCTGGGTTTAAAATGATCCGCTTTGATCATTTACAGCGCCGATAGAAGAATGCAGCTCTCAGACCATCAACCAGCCTCTGAATCCTAGACCCCATCCCCACCCAATCTCTACAGCTTGCAAAATCCGGGAACCATGAACTGGACTAGAAGGTTCATGGGTGTAGTTCTACGTGGGGTTAGGCTGTAGCCATGGTTCTCCTAGCCCTAAACCCTGAACCCTAAACCCCAAACCCTAAAACTCTAAAACCCCAAGCCCCTAGACTTACATGTGCCAAGCAAACTTCCAGCCCTGTCAATATGAAATTCTGGCCTCAGGTGGTCGCAACAAGGAGGCAGACGGGAGCAAGTGGGGGGCTCCTGAAATGGCGGGGTCCCTTTTGAGGGTCCACATACTAAGGACTATAGTATTTTGGTGTCTACATTGTGAAGGAACTCCCTAAACCCTAAACCCTAAACCCCCTGAACCCTAAACCGCTAAGCCCTAAACCCTAAAGCGCGTGTTTTAGGAGCTGGAGGCCTGAGCCCTAAATCCCTAAACCTCTAAACCCTATACCCTTGACCCCTCAACTCTACACTCCTAAGCCCGAAGTTTAGGGTTTAGGGTTTAGGGTTTAGGGACCTGAGCCCGAAGCACCCCTGATGTAGACCCTTTAGGGGGGTAATATAGGGGTAACATAGTAATATAGGGGTTATATAGGGATAATGGAAAAGAAAATGGAAACTCCTTTTAAGGACCTAAATATTAGGATCCCTATTATAATGCCTATTCTGGGAGGGGGTATACACCTTAAACCCTGAAGACTTCTTCAGAACGCAAGTTTTTGGCGCAAGAACTTTGGGTTCTTTGCCTGAAGGCTTTGCTTACTGGCTCTTAGTATAGAATAAGGGGGTGGTCTAGGGTTTATTACCATACCATTACTTATGTTTTTGGGGCGGATTTTGGCTTTTAAGATTTTAAAATTAAGGAAATTTGGGTACCCTAAGTAATGGTAAGTTTATATGGGCTTGAGGGTTTAGGGTTCTGATATCATACCTGTATAATATGTTCCCCTAGTCGTAATGAGAACCGGTAAGTTTGCTGTTCAAAAGTTTGGGTTTCTCAAAGTCGGATCCCCCTACTTGGAGGCCCATGTATGACGGCTGCGTAGTTAAACTAACACAGAGACGAATAAGGACTCCTGCGGTCGGGTCTTTGAGCTTTACCTCGACACTGAGAGCGGCTGCTATGCTCCTATCGACCGCAAGGGCAGGCTCAACGACACGAGGTCCTTTCCCTTGCACGTCGTCAAGGCGGGGAGGAGACCCCCAAGATTTAAAGTCAGGTGTGGAGGTCTGTTTTCAAGGAATCGGTTCTGCTGCCGGCCCAAGTGGACCCCTTCTTCTGGACTTTTAACGTAGCTTTGAAACTCACGATGCATCTTCCTTGCGTGTTGAAATTTCTTGTATGCTGTCTTCTCAGGCAAGGTTGTGTGGAGTCGGCTTTGGGCTGCTATCCCAAGTGAATCATTTCTTTTGGGCTTCAATAGTTACGTGAAGTTTAGTCCTTAATTTAAATTTCATAATCACGATGCTTCTCCCTTGCGCATTGGAGTTACCTGATTGCGGTAGCTGTCCATGAACACTATAGTTGAAGCAGTTGTGTGAGGCGCGGAGTCTTCCGAGGGTGTACGCGCAGCAGATTGACGTGTCCGTGATGAAGGAAGTGCCCGGCTGCCTTGTTTCATCTTGCTTTGTTGCAAGTGAACCCTGCCAGACACACAGTCTGGCTTCTTTGCTGCTGGTTTTCTGAGGACACTCCAGCAACGCCGCTGGAAGAGGGCTAGAGACCCAGTCTACTGCTGCGTAAATCTAGGGCTCTTTTGGTTCCTTTTGTTTTGCTGTGACATTTGGCGTCACTCCTTTGTTTTTCTAAGGCTGCGATGAGGTGCCGTGGGACCTCAGCCACGGCACCCGCGCCTCCCTCAAGGCTTGCCTGGACAAGCTGCAGTACCAGGCGGAAGAGTGGACGAACAAGCCTGCTCTGAAGTTGCCGCGAGCTCAGATTCATTTTGTGCGTTGGGCTTGCTGTCTTGTGATTCCGTTCTACAGTGATGCTGATGCAGGAGCGCTCCCTCCTGCACAGTGACAGCCATCTGTGGTTACGACCACGAGTGGCTTGATCCGAACGAGTGCATCGTCACGAACGGCTTTGATTTCATGGAAGGCCCCGTCGCTGTGCCTCGGCGCAGTGAACGTGTAGATGCCCTTTTGCTATTTAGCTTTCGTTGCATCCAAGGTGTGGCGCTATTCATGCCATAGTCCTCAGGACATTTGCGTCCTGGAGGCCCAGCGTCCCGCTGAGGAGCAACTGAAGGGTTCGATCTCTTTTGCGCGTGTTGTCGCCCCTACTTTTTTTTGCCGTGGCAGGATTGCTTTGGCCCCTTCGAGGAGAACTGCGTCGCGCTTAGTCCCGAGGGCAAGATGAACTCGGAGTTGGCGGACGGTCGCTCGGTAATAACAAAGACGTTTGAGGAGCGTGACAGTCAGTGCGAAAAAGGGAAGTAGACGGTGCTCGCGGGTGCATGACGACAGGTGACTTGGACGGGGACGGGGATGCAGTCTCCAAGCAGCCTGAACTTGTGGCGTTCGTCAAGTTCACCAGTCCTTTGTGGATGAGATTGACTGGAGGAACAGTGGCTGCCTTCTGATGTCATGTTTCAAGGTGAGCATGCCGTACCGTCTAACTTCCTCGCGTGAGGGCTATCAAATTGGGGGTGCAGCTGAAGCGGGCGCAGACCCCGTGGCCGCCCGGGATTGACCGGAGCATCTCAGCTGCGCATTTTCAAGGTTCCTATCATCTTTCTTTGCTGGGGTGTTTGTTGAATTCGGTGTACGTACCAAGTCAAATGCCTCTAAGCGTTCAGGTTGGGCTTTCCAGCGCTTTGCGCTGAACCTCAGTACGCCGCCTACGCGAGAGATCGTGGCCAACATCAGCTTTCGGGCCACTGCTGCCGCTTTGAAGACCAAGGACTGCCGAGCGGGGTGTTCTTGGCAGCGGCTGCGTTAGCCAGTGCTGGTCTCTTATCTCCCAGTGTTGGACTACAGGCGAGTCATCTAGCAAGAACAAAACCTTGCAAGCAGACGCCGGCACGCTCAAATACAGCCAGCTTGGCAGGTTTAACGTGTATAATTAGGGTGGCCAGGACAGCTATAGGAAAAGAAGCGGAGAATCCGAGAAGGAAGCAAGATAAGCAAACATTGCGCCAGGAGACGAGGGACATCGAGACGGCCCTTCTTTTATGCAGGCGCTCGCGCGCACCGAACCTCGGCTTGAATGTGGAGAGCGTTGTGTTTGTGTCGTGGCAGCTCTGAAGTTTTTCAGAGACTGAGGTGATGGACTGTCCAAAAGTCTATCCGGTGGATTTGTACTTGTCGCACTGCCACTCTCTGGCGAGCGAGCTTGGAGTGCCCGCAGATGAGGATGTCTCCTTGGTTCATATTGAGCCCTGGCTTGGTTGGTTAGCGGTTAGTCTGATGGGGTGGTTGGCTTGGGGAGTTTCATTTGTGCTGGGGCGAGGCTGAAGAAACCATGAACGGAAAGTTCAACCTCAGCGCCCTGGTCTTCAACAGAAAGGATGCAGAAAAGCGGGTGGACGCTGGCCCGCAAGCAGAGGTGAGTGAGCAGTGTCTGAAGCTTGGCACTTGTTGCTGCTCTCGCGTGTTTGTTGCGAAGAAGCGGGTAGCTGACGACTTGGGCCTTACGGGCTCCTGGGGGAAGGTTTGGTTTCCCGTCAAGCAGATCGTGCTAGGGCCAAACTCTGCCCCACATGTGCTGAAGCTGCTGACTCAGAACCAGAGGAGGCGGGCTCTTCTTCTTGTTTTTTTTTCTGTTTCTCTTCTTTCCCTTTCTGATTTCTTTCTCTCTTGCTTTCCTGTGCCTGTATGACTCTGTGACTCTGCTGACTATGCCGACGGTGACGGTCAGGTCCGGCACACACTCGCTGCTGGATGAGCTGGCCTTCTACCCAGTCCACAAGTCCGGCATGAAGGTCCGGAGGTGGCAGGGCAAGCCAGGCAAGCTCTGGGTTTAGGGTTTAGGGTTTAAGGTGTAGCCTTCCGAATGCTTGTTGTTTCCGCGTCCATTGAGAGTTCTTTCCTTATCCCTGTGGCCACTGAATTGGTGTTCCCTGACCCTAAACCCTAAACCCCTACACCCCTAAACCCCTAAACCATAAACCCGTCTCAACATAGTTGTCCAATTTCTGTCCTTCAACACATTTCGATCCAGACAGGGACCCATGGTCTTGACAAACTCTCATGAGGGCCCCAAAATCATAGAGTAAGAGTATAGTAATGTAGTAGTCATACAGCAATACTATGTATTGATGTATGGAGAATATAGCAATAATAATGTAATAACATACGTCTTACTGTAATAATATAGTAAGACTATGGTATTAATATAGAATTAATCCATAATAACATAATAATAGTAATAATGATATATCATAGTAATATAGCAATAATAAAATCAAGCTCATAGTCTTTCAACCGCCCATACCTTGAATTGGCAAAGCCCGAATGCTGAAGACCCCACACCCTCATAAAACCACTTGGCTCCGATGTACACTGAGAACATGTTTTCGCTGGTGCTTAGCGTTTTTTCGAAGAACATGCCCGCGTGTAAGGTGTGTCTACTTTTATCAGATATTAAACCCTGAACCCCTAAATCCCCGAACCCTAAGAACCTAAACCCTAAACTTTAATGTAGGTGGATGTGCAGCTTCCCACTCAAACCTCCTCATGCAAACTCCTAACTGTTTACTTGGCCCGAGGACCCCAATAATGGGGTTGTAGGGCCCAAATATCATTAATATGAATGGTACTTGGGCCCTCAAACCCTATTATTTGGGTCCTTGGACCGTTATGGCTTGTTACCTGGAGCCACAACCTCAAGTCATGCATACTTCAGATGATCTCGGGAATGGCAGACGAATTCGCACAGTTAACTGGCAAAGCAGTACATAGATCGAATCAAGACTCTGAAAACTCAAATTCTACTGCAGCGAAGGTGTGGAATTATTCCACGCCCAAAAAGTCTAGGGTTTAAGGGAAAGGGGTTTCGCCATGTTTCTCCCTTTCCAGACACCATACTGAGAAAGGTGACTAAGTATCAATGAAACATGCTTTGTCGTTTCGTTGTGTCACCGATTTGAAGCCCAAAGTCTTTGTCCCAGCCTAAGCTCTAAACCCTAAACCTTGAAGTCTAAATTTTCCATTATCCTTATATAACCCCTGTGTAACCCCATGTCCGGGTTGCCGTTGAGTCTTTCAAAGTAAGCAAGAGAAATTGGTTGAGGCTGCAGGGTTTAGGGGACGCCAAGCCTAAACCCTTTTCCAAACATTGGGTGAAATTAGGGTTATACTGGGATAATGCACAAGAAAATGGAAACGACTATTTAGGTTTAGGATTAAACCCTAAACCTAAACCCTAAATCCCTAAACGTAGATCTCCATATGAACAGCGCTTCAGTTGAGCCAGACTGAGATCGACTGTGCCATACCTCCTTGCCCTATGACTTCCCCTGACATACGGTAGCTGTTGCTTGAATAGTGAAGGCCACATGCGTTGCCCTAAACGCCCACCCTCAAATCCTCAACGCTAAACCCTAAGCCTTGAACTCCTGAACCATAAGCCCTATAAACCTCAAACCCTAAGCACTAAACCATATGGGTCAGCGAAACACCAAAGGGATGAATTACAGCGGACTACACAAACCCTCCGCCCGAAGCTTCAAGTTTGCACCGCACACCCCAAACTTGAAAGTGTTTAGGGGTTTAGGGGTTTAGGGGTTTGGGGTTGTAGGGTTTTAGGGGTGTGGGTTTAGGGCTTAGGGTTTGAGGGGTCTAGGGTTTTAGAGGTTCAGGGGTTTAGTAGACCCTAAATCCTAAGCCGTGTGGCAGGATACCCAGAAGGCCCTTCCTCATGGGAGATTCCAGCTGGAGACGGTAGGGAGCTCAGAGGGTTTAGGGTTTTAGAGGTTTAGGGGTTTAGGGTTTAGGGGGTTTTGGATTCAGGGTTTGGGATTTTAGGGGTTTCAGGGTTTAGTGTTTTAGGAGCTCAGAGGGGTTAGGCTTTGCATTACGGGTGGCTCTCAAGTGGTTCAAAGGGGTTATCTAAACCCTTCAACCCTCAGCCTCTACACCCTAAACCCTTAACCTTAGATCCCTAAACCCTAAACCCCATACCCAAACCTTAAATCCCTAAACCCTAACCCTAAACCTTAAATCCCTAAACCCTAAATCCTAAACACTAAACCCTAAATCCTATACCTACCTTATTGGCCATCCTAAGGACAGGTATTTTGAAGCAACCTCAACCCCGGAAAACTCTGGGTTCAGGGTTTAGGGTTTAGGGTTTTAGGGTTCATGGTTTAGGATTTAGAGTTTAAAGTTGAGGGTTTTCGGGTTCAGGGTTGAGGGTTTAGGTTTTAGTATTTAGGGTTGAGGGTTTGGGATTTAGGGTTGAGGGTTTAGGGATTCGCTCTACAACCAAAGATCCCTAATACTTTGAACAGCTACCAGCTGGTTCTGGATCTTCCCTAAATGACCGATACCACTTTGGGGGAGTTACATCACGTTTTTTCTCCCAATAACGCAGAGTCGAACGGACAAGACAACTGAAAATAGAATGGGAATTGGGATCATAGAGTTGATTTGGTCCAGAACTTCAGGATACCAACCCTAAACTCTAAACATATTGCGGCAATTCTTTTGGGCATTTGTGGAAACTAGCACCTTAAATTCTAGCCCTTCAACCCGAAGACCCAGATACCTACAGCCTACCTAGGTGTATAGGTAACAGTTGCAGACCTAAACCCTAAACCCTAAACCCTGAACCCTGAATCCTAAACCCTGAACCCTAAACCCTAAACCCTAAACCCTAAAGCTGTTCTGACCCTAGGGTTTAGGCTCCGGGATGACATCTTGTTAGCACGTTTAGCCCCAGATATCCCCCAGAAGCCCCGTACCCTGAACCCAACATTAAAATCATTTGAGCCATAGTCTAAACTCCTTAAATGGGGCTATGTAGCAGATTATATAGGGGACTACTATAGGGGACATTAAGGGGGATACTAGGAGTTTAGACTATAGCTCATTTAAAACCCTTCAAGCAGAGACTGGAAACCTCAGACATAACAACCCTAAACTTAAAGCCCCCAAACCCTAAACCTCACACCTTGGAACCCTATGTTCCTGAAACCGCTGAAACCATCAATCCCTCAACCCTAAACGTTAATCCGCAGACCTTAAACCTTACTATAATCCTTTGATCCTATACATCCCAGCAAGCTCCTTTAAAGGGACCCAAGGGTACCCTTGCAACCCCTCAGTAAGCCCCTGAAAAGCCGGAAAACCCCAGGTGAGTAGTATTTCATTTGGGGGTACTATGGTACCCAATATAGAGTAAGATTATATCCTCCTTTTGGGGTATAGTATTTTATATAAGGAATAATATCTTACTAGGTTCAACCACCAAAAAACACTACTCAGGTGGTCGCGGCGCTCGAAGCGAAGAAGATAAAAAGAGCAGCAGTGAAGATGAGGAAATCGATTTAGACGAGCTGTGACATGGGGTTATCCTAGGGATACATAAGGTTTAGGGTTCAGGGT
>CAJNIZ010043768.1:0-12345 GCA_905231905.1 Symbiodinium pilosum
GAGGGACCCCTAATAGGGACCCCTAATCCCATCACCTTATATAACCCTTATATAGGCTTTATATACCCCCTATTTACCCAGGTAGTACCCATATTACTCCCAATAAGCTACAAGGTCCCCATTAAGGGTCCCTCCTAAAGCCCCTAGACAAAGGGTCCACGCAGCTACATGGCATATACTTGCGCCCCAAAGTACTTTGTTATATGGCAACCCCTGTGGGCCCTATGTATATGTATATATATATATAAACTATATAGCTACATGGACCCTTAGGAATACCTCCTACTCTTTCAACGTCTGGACCCATATACTCCCCCCCCCTCGTGTCCGCTCTAATAGTATAGAAGTCCAATATACTGCTCAAAGAATGTACCGCGGCTCACGTCTCCATGGCCAGCGTTCTGGGTTCAGGGTTTAATTAAGGTTCACGGGTTCAGGGATTTAGGGTTTGAGGGTCCAGGTTTAGGGTTTGCAGTTCGACCGTTCGACCTCTTCCACATGTTCGTGCCCGCGCTACCCCTGGGCTTGAATTTGAGCGTGCCTGCGGCTAGATCCGATTTGCTTGGGGAGCCCTTCCAGAAGGGCTTCGAAGTCCACATGCCTGAAAACCTAAACCTTCTAACCCACGAACCCAAGCCCTGAACTGCAAACCCTGAAACCCTGAAACGCCAATCCCTAAACCCTCATGACTCATAACCCCTACAGTAAACCCTAATCCCTAAACCCTTACCCTCCAAAACTGTCCAATTCTTGGCCTGGTACAGGCCAGTATGGCCCCGGCGTAGGTTACCATGGAGCACGGCAGGCCTGTTGCACCGAGGGCATGGAGAGGAGGATCCTACGGAGCCATGAAGATGTGCAGGAAGCAGTATCGAGTTGAATCAGTGCAAGGTTTAGAGTTTTGGGGGTTAAGGGATTGGAGTTTTAGGGTTTAGGTATATATGGAAAACATTTCTGAACCTTTCAAAGGGTGCTTGCAAACAAAGAACAAAAATGCTGGTCACAGCCCTGAGCAAAGCAGCTTACAGAAATTTCGCTCGAATCCCCGCATTGGGATGACCAGAACCAAGGCTTCTAAACCCCAAGGTTTAGGGCTTAGGCCTGAAATCCACCATCAACACCTGTGACAAGGATGTGGTTCGAAGTTACAGCCCTCATCCCCAGGCAACTCAACCCTACGAACTTTAAATCCAAAGGGCCCAATACCCCTCCATTTGGGAATTCACATTAATTCATTTTTGGGATATGTATATCATTTAGTATATAGTCTTTCTTGAGCTTGCAACATTACAGGTTGGGTTTAGGTTTAGGATTTAGGATTAAGGGTGTTTAGGGCTTAGGGTTGCAAGTTGGGTACTGCCCCCACCCGGTATGTAACAGTGGGATACTACTGAATAGCCCCTCAAACAACCCTCTTGCACAGTCTCCGCGGGTGGGAGCCGTACCCAACTTACAAGGCCCCTAAGGGGAGTGGTTCAGGTTCGCAGCTTGGCAAGTACCAGGGCAGAGGAGCGGTTTCGGGTTAGGGTGGCAATTTAAAGCCCCCGCCCCCACAACAATTCATGAATGGGTTCCCTTCTACAACAACAGGGGAAATCATTGAAAATCCCAAGCTGCGGGAATATTGGGGTTGCTGCCCTCGACCCTAAACCCTATACCTAAGTCACCCACACTGTACCTGGGACCACCCAATTACGAACGTTAAAACAACAACAGTCAGAAGCTTCTTGCTCAGGAATATGGCAACTAAACTGGTAGGTCTTCCAAAATTATAGGGGACGTCCTGAGAATATGGGTTATAAAGTTTACGGAGGTCTGTGTATTGGCGTCCCCGTACGTTATGAAAACTACCACGGGCATGTAAATCTCGGAGTCTTTCAGCCCAGGATCTGCAGCCCAACCCTTGTTGTGGGCTATGCTGACGAGCATGGTGCCGTGTGGGTCCATAGAATGACATAACATCAAACTCCTATAGCAACCTGAGATAACACAAAAAGGAGACCCTGTCGTAACAGCAATGGCTGACCAAACACATCCTGACCCCTAAACCCTTACACCCTGAACCCTAAACCCTTAAACCCTGAACCCTGAACCCTAAACCCTTAAACCCTAAACCCTAGAACCTTAAGCGTTTTCGGAAACTCTCCAACTTATTGGCTCTGAAGGCTGTGTTCCACTGTTTTTGTTATGCAAGGTCTACATGCGACTGCTTGCAGGTTCAGGGTAGTTGTTACAAAAGTCTCTGGAAAAAACATCTTAAGTCCCTAATAGGGTTGCAATTCCGTTGCAACTATAATTATGTCCAGGTTGTATTCACCCTGTACCTGCAAATAGAGAACGTAAACCAACAAACGAAAGATGTCCAAACTTTCTGGTCCTGCAACCCCTAACCCTAGACCCTTCAACCCTAAAGCCGCAACCCTAAACACCCAAACCCCTAAACCCTAAGCCCCTAAGCCCCTAAGCCCCTAAACCCCTGAACGCCTAAACCCTAAACCTTGGGTACTGCCCCCACCCAGTAACAGCCTATATTAGGGGTCCTATTAAGGGCTATATATAACCATATTATACTTATTCTCCAACTGTTACTGAGCAGTACCCAACCTAAACCGCCAAACCCCTAAACCCCTTAACCCCCAAACCCCAAACCCCAAAACTCCTAAACCCCCCAACCTCCTAAACCCTAAACCCCCTAAACCCCCCAACACCTCCAAAACCCCCAAAACCCCAAAACCCGTGGCCTTCAAGCCATGCCTCCCTCAGCAGAGCGAGTGAAGTCTCCCAGCCTCGCAAGTCTCGTGGGGGCCCCTCCCCCAACGCAGACTTTAGGGTTTAGGGATTAGACTTTAGGGTTTAGGGATTAGGGTTTAGGGCGTAAGGTTTAGGGTTTAGGGGTTTGGGGTTTAGAGTTTAGCGGTGTAGGGTTTAGGGTTTAGGGGTTGAGGGTTTGAGGGTTTAGGGTTAAGGGTTTTATGGTTTAAGGTTTAGGGGTCCAGGGGTTCAGGGGTTTAGGGGTTTAGCAGTTCAGGGGTTTAGGGTTTAGGGGTTTGGAAGATCTGAAGAAATAAGATCCCACAGTAGAAGAATGTGAGCATTACAGAGGGATGATGGGGGGCTTGTATGGGGGATCTGATTTACCGATCTGTCCAGTGGATACCCCCCTGAACCCCAAACCCTAAGCCCCTGTATACTACACCCATCAAGGCTCCCCCCTATCTTTTGCTATTGGCGATACTCCGGGCTAATCAAGGCTGAAAAGGGGGAAACCTGGAGGAGGTAGTACAGTCCCCCCTAAGTAGAGAGAATATGGCTTTGGGTATATTATGATAAGATCCCCATATACCCCATATTCTATCTTCTTAAGGGGGACCATACCCCGTAGAGTTCAGAGTTCAGAGTTTACGGACAGGGTTCAGAGCTTACTTGATGTTTCGACGGTTTGTTGAAACAAGGAAGATCATGGTCTTCTGACAAAATGCGACAAGCACACGAAAATGACACTCAAACCCCAAACCCTAAACCCTAGTACACCCTGACGGTCTCCTCTAGACGACTCCTATCATGGGTTCGCCTACTACCCTCCTCTATACTACCCCCCCTAAGTTTCCCCCTCAGTTAACCTTATTTAGGGCTAATTTGGCCTACTTTAAGGTTTAATAAGGGGGAACAAGGGGGGTAGTATAGAGGGGGGGAGAAGGGGAGCCCATGAACCTATCAGCTCAGTAGGTACCAGATCATAGAGAAGTCCTTGTTAAGGGATGGCCGTTCCATCCCTCAAAAGGTAACTCATCTGGGGTTTAAGGAGCTAATGAGGACTATGTATAAGGCTTTATGTGGCCTAATAGTGTCCGAAATGTCGGGAGGATGCTCTTGGGGGAAATGGTCTTGTAGCCGCTAACTTATGGGAGCATCGCTGAGAGTGCCCACCTCACAACTACTCACCTCCAGCTGCCTTCTAAACCTGCGACTACAGCCTAAATCCTAAACAGGATAAGGGTGACTTAGCAAGTATACTTTATGAGCCCTGTTATGTAAGCCAGGCCAAAGCCCTAGTTATCCCCGCATTTACCCTGTGACTAAATCCCCGTGACCGTCCAAGTAGTAGATCTGAGTCTTCAAGAACGCGCCTGCTGGGCCCTTCTAATCTACTCTGGACAATGATGTTCAAAGGTTGCTGGGATCTGTGACAAGTATATTTTGAAAGACTAGTGCTATCCAGGTCGGTCCGTCATTACAAGAGACTGTAGCATGTTCTGAGGTTATAACTTGGATGCTTGCCTACCCTAAGGGTCCCAGGTAAAGAGCTCCCATGTACTCCCTGAAACCTAGGTAAAGCATCCTAGTAATTATGATCACCGCATGGCATATGATTATTGTATGCTGGACCCTTAGGGCTACCTCCTTGGGTCCATTTGCATCATGACACATAGGACAGGGGTGCAAGACATCATGTTGCGGGCCTTAGGCAGCTACAGTAAGCTTGCGGCAGCCCTATCAGGGCCAACTTGAACGTCAAACTCTGAACCAGAAAGCCTGATCCTTGAGCCTTGCACCATGCGTAGACCTTGAGCGCAAGAACCAGCCCTACATCCTAGACTAGAAATCTTGCACCCTGACTTTTGTCCCTAAACTGTGTGAACTTGATGTCGCACCTTTGCATCCCTCACAAGGAGTTCTGACTCTTTCCCATTAAGGTATATATTGGGGTCATATGTCAGTGTTGTATTTCAGGGTTATATTGGGGTTATATTAGGATAATGGAAAAGAAAGTGGAAAACGACTATTTCGGATTTATCCATCCTTTTGTCCCCGCAAACCTTAAGCTACCTTTCCAGAGCATGCCAAGTTTCCGCTTCCTATGCTCCCAAAACCTTTTACGTTAGCTAAATCGTCCCATTCCCACATCCATGAATAATCACTCCAAGATCTTTCATCCTAAGCCCTGAACCTAGAATTAGGGTTTAGGGATTAGGGTTTAGGGTTTAGGGTTTAGGGTTCAGGATGTCGGTAACCCCAACCTCCACAATCAGGACACTATAAGCATCATATGATAGTCATGGGATCCTGGTTTTGGAGGTTGGGGTTACCAAAACCCCTTTCTTATAGAATCCCTAACCTCTAAACCCGCACGCGGAGACTAAACAGACAAACCTCCACGCTGCCGGTCGCCGCAGGCGTGGATTGCTGTGTTGTAGCCTGGGGAGGAGCTTGGGGGCTGTAGAGTCTATGAGCCCTAAACCCTGAACCGTAGGGGTATTACCCTAAGGCCCTAGGGATCCAAGTAGACAAATATTACCTACATTGGGCCCCAAAGTCTCTAAACATTACCTACATTGGGCGATTTGGACCCCTAGGTTTAGGACTTAAAGTTTATGGCTAAGGTGGGGTCTGGGTTCTAAGATCAGATTCTATGGCTTAGTCAGTGAGTTGTACTCATATCATATGGGGTTGCATAAGGTGGCTCCCACTGCCGCTCTGGGGGCTGGCCGATGGAAGGCTTGAGGTAAGCTTGGGGGTTGGGGGACGATCAACCGTATGAGCTATGGCCAGTACGGCGTGTTAAATAAAACTTTGAGGACATGGGACTATGTACAGGAAAGCATAAACCTCAAGGCAAGATGCTATGTTCACCTGGTCATTACCATTGACCGCCTTAAGTTCTAAGTTGAGTCAAGCGTCAAGATCAATTTTTGGTCAGGAAAAATGTTAGAATCAGTTTTGCCAGGAACGCAATCTGACCAATGGAATCACGTAGGATCAGGATATGAGAGCGGTCTCACGATTCCTAGTAAAAGCCCTCCAGGTTGAAAATGGGTTTCCTTGTAATACAAATGAAACGGTATTGTCAACAATGACCCTACACGCTAAATCTTGCCTGTGGGGGTCCCTAGATGCCGAACTGCAAGTCTAGCAGGCCATACAGGCTTTCCTGAGAAAGGCTTCTACGGACTTTTCTCAAAATGGGGGTCCTTGTGGATCCGACAGATATCCCTACAAAGTCCCTAAGGGGGCTTTGTAAAGTAAATCATCCCGCAATCACTCTGTATACATATAACCCTGCAGGGGGACCCTAACACTACACCTGGGATCCACTCTAGTGTCGACAAACCCAGGCGCTACCGTCTTAAGGCAGCTATCCGCTTCCACACCCGGCAAAGAGTCAGGATCATTTTAAGGAGCCTGGAAAAGTTTCAAGCACAATCTAGGGATCAGGGTTTAGGGGTTGGAAGAATAGGGGTTGGAAGAAAACCACTCTGCACTCTGAAGACACTAGATCTGCGTGACCGACAGCTTTGACATGTCATCTAATACCCTACGAAAACAAGCATTGAAGCCCAAAAGGGACCCTATAAAGACGAATGTCATTTCAAGCAGGATCTATCTGGGCTTCCATGGGAAAGGGTATTTGGCGCTGTCATAGGCAACTATGCCAAAAACCGTAAACCCTAAACCTTGGGTACTGCCCCCCTGAGTAACAGTTGGATAATAAGTATAATATTCTTATATATAGCCCTTAACAGGACCCCTAATATGGACTGTTACTTTGGGGGGGTGGGGCAGTACCCAACCTAAACCCTGCAAGTATGCAATATCCCACTTCAAACTTTGCACGTCAGCTTCAGGCCAGCTTTCTTGCCACTGTGAATCTTGTAATCGTCACAGTAGAAATAGCAGTAATGAGTTGGGGTTTAGGGTTTAGGGTTTAGGGTAGTGAGTTGGGTGGACCCCCCACCTTCTAGTAGTGACCATAAGGGAGAATGCGGACTGTATTAGGGTCCTCTTACATTCCTATTCTACCACTATTGCAGAGTGGGTTGCCCTCCTGAGTAATGAGAATGATGGTTATGAATACTTGTAGCAACCGTAAGGGAAACGAACGACATATCTACCAGCCAGCAATCTAGCTAGGTAAATAGGCGAAACAAGATGCACAATTGCCTATGCTGAAGCGTCTACCCCCCCAAATTACGGGCTTCACTTATAGTATGGAGAGGATCTCTTGCCCCAACAGGTATACAAACCCCATGTCACTCCTATCTAAATCCTGTATAACCCCTACATAATCCCCGCCCTGAACCTCTGTTGTTGCGAGCTGGGCGCTGGCAATGTCCGGCATGGCGAATTCATTCCACATCCCCTGACAGTCGCAGCAAAGCCCAGAAAATGCAAATAACCAAACGTACACAATATCTAAGGTTGTTTAATTAGGTCTTTAGGGAATTAGGGCTTAGGGATCAAACTATCCTAAAACAGTAGCTCTTTGATATTGTAGACTTTAGGAACCAGTGCAGGTATCAGTTGTAGACATGAACAAATCTTTCGTGGATGGGGTGACGCACAGCCACACGGCCAAGGCTTTAACAAGTTAGGAGTTTGGGGTTAAGGTCTCCCCCTCCCCTACAATGCTTGCGTCAGGCTCCGGGTTGTCGAAATCGTTGCAGGGAGGATGCTCAAAGGCACCTTGAGTCCTCAATCGAACATGAAAACACAAACAGACCAGAGAATCACCCCCTAAACCCGAAAACCTTAAACCCCAAACCCCAAACCCTGAACCTGACACTTCGTCCTGGAGGATCCCCAAACAGAACCCCCATGTTGGCAGCTGCAAACTCTCTATTAGGGGGGGGGTTTCCCAAATCAGGGGTACCTTTAAAGGGGGTTATAGAGCCTTTATAGGGATATATTTGGGGTTTTGGGTTTTGGGTTTCCCAAGATAAGGGGTACCCCATTCAGGGTCCCTACAAAAAGGACGATTGTATTTTGGACTTTACAATGGGTCCTCAATTTTTGGTAAACAGACTGCCTTGAATTTGTTGTGAGTTCCTGCTTTCCCTTGTTAAAAACCCATTTGGGCCCGAAGTTTTCTGCTATTTGGTACTTGGACCCTTAGGGGTACTTATAACCTACTTATACATGTCATGTAGTCAGAAGCCCTAAGTCTCCGTATAGGGTTATAATGGCTTTGAACTGCACAGCAACTGGACTTCCTTATTCCGAACCTTAACCTTCCAGTACGGACCAAAACAACAACCCCTAAACTGAAACTGACAATTGCCATTTTCGCTTCCACTGTTTCGTTCAAGAAAAGAACTTCCACCCAAAGGGTACAAAAACAAATATGCTAGGCGCTGTAGGCCCGCAGTATGTTTGTTCTCGACGAGTTGGGCCCAAGGTATGGACTATTTCGGTACAGTACTTCAGTACTTGAAAATTCAGGGGTAAGTATGATCTATTTATAGCACCATGTATAAGAACCCTTACCTGCAAACCTCCATACACAACACATCCGGCTATACCCCTATGATGGGGCTATCCTGAACCGTAATTAAACCCGAAACCCTAAACCCTAAATCCTAAACCCTAAATTCTAAATCCTAAATGCTAAACGCGAAATCCTGAGATCTTAGACACTGCCTCCAGGAGGCGGAGTGCTTCACACCTGCTTTTGCCAAGGATTTCAGCTCAAGGCAGCTTTTCAGCCATAGAGGCTGTAGGGATTTTGGGGTTTGAGGGGTTTGGGAGTGTAGGGACTTGATGAGGTTTCGGGTTTAGGGTTGTCTTGGTTCAGACGGTTACAAGACTTGGCGGACACCAAACATGATTCTCTTATGGGTTTAGGTTGAGGTTTAGGCCCTAAACCCTAGACCCTAAACCCATGGGGCTTATGACACGGGCTGTTGGGGATAGTAGAAACCTTACTAAGTCAAATGAACCTCTAACGTAGGAACCCCCAACTCAACACTGGCTGGGATTCACCGCAGAGCCAAATATACGGTTTAGGGTTTAGGGCCGTTGTCCCTACCGAGCTTCGCTCCAGAATTTAGCCCTCTACGAACTCCATGGCCGTCTGAGTGCACGGCCACTCCCCCAAATCAAAATTGCTGCTCCTGGGCTTGTTTGCAGATACGGGACAGGGGAGTTCAGGGTTCAAGGGCTTGGGGTTGTCTTACTAGTGGTAAAACTTAACCTCATTCCCTATATTAATGGTAGGGAATGAAGGAATATACCATATAGGGATCATTTAGATCTATTCCCTTATTCCTTACTAGGCGCCAGTCAGTTTTTCTGGGCTTAGGCACCAAGAAGGGACGGTCTTCTTGCGATAGGTGCGCATTCAACTTGGTGGCGCTTAAGGGGGAGCTGGGGTGACCCTGGGGGTTTAGGGTTTAGGGTTTAGGGTTTGGGGTTGAAGGTTTAAGGCTTAGGGCTCCAGAACTTTTCTGGAACCGGAACTGGGAACCCTAAACCCTAAACCCTAAACCTTAGGAACTGGCCCCTAAACCCTAAACCCTCAACCTTAGGAACTGGCCCCTAAACCCTAAACCCTAAACCTTAGGAACTGGCCCCTAAACCCTAAACCCTAAACCCTAAACCTTAGGAACTGGGAGTATTTTGGCGATCCACTCCTACACTCCCAGAAGCACCAGAAAGGCAAGTTGTGATGAAGTAGGCTTCCCTCTAGCCGAAAGTCCGGCTACCGAGTTATATGCGGGTTATATGGTAGATTCCTAAAATAAGGGGACCCCAATACATAGACCCCAAAATACTATAGTCCGTATTACAGGGACCCCCAAAATGGTACCCCTAATTTTGGGAAACCCCTATATTGGGACAATGGAAAATGAAATGGAAACTACTATTTAGGGTCTAGGGTTTAAGGTATCCGAACCATGACACCCCCTGCATGCTCTTGTTGTCAACCCTGGATCGAAAATTGCATCCGCTCTCCATAAGTAGGCGCCCAAGTATAGTATAGACCCCAAAATACTCCAAACCTTAATCATTCTGGGGACCACGCAAGACAAACTTTCTTTTCTCCGGAAAGCCCCATATGAGCTACTGTCTAAACTCCTAGTATCCCCCTAAATATACCCTATAGTAGTCCCCTATTTAATCCCCTACATTAGCCCCTTTAAGGAGTTTAGACTATAGCTCATATGTTAGCAGGGTGGGTGCACTCCTACCCGACAAAACCTTCGAAGGGCGCTTTAGAACTTCTGAGGCTCGGTCTGCTCTTGCTTCCCTGAAGAATATCGGGTTTAGGGTACAGGATTCAGGGTTTAGGAGTTTCAGGGGTTTAGGTAGTAATTCCTGGACCTCCGAAGTATGTAGAAGAATGGCCTTTCGGACCATTGTTAAGGTTTTTGGGCGAATATTGTTCCTGCTTACGGGGTCCAGGTATGTTACAAGGTGAAACCAGTAGGACGAACGCCGTAGCCGCAACTTCAAGAACACAAGCTCGAGTCTGTTATTCGCAAATCTCGGTCAGCTTTGTTGCTGGCTGTGCTCTCAGGTTTTCATGAGTGCGCCAGGGAAGTAGCCATAAGCACAATCAAAGAACAGGTCATGCGAAAAAATCTACAATAGCATGCCCAATGCTCAAAGTACAGACCATACCTAGATTCTGTCCTATAAGCAGTACCAGGACCAAAAGAGCCCAGCTCTTTAAAAGAACCTAATTTCAGCAAGAACCCAGGACCCCAACATGGTGAGAGGGGCTCAGTATAGAACTCAGAGCACATCTAACAGTCTGTCCCCTAAACTTTAAACCTACAGTGCCTACTTTGGTCTGGTTATCCGGACTATGATTACAGCAGAGCCTTCATTCACTGGGTCCCAGACGTGGGTTACTCCTGCACCCTCCAAAAAAGTAACATTTGCAACATGCAACAGCAATAGTGTTGCACTCACTTTAGTGAAGAGCCCTTCTTTAATGTCTTTTCGCCGCCGTTTATATAGGACATGGCCATTGTTTGGAAGCCACTCTTTAATGTGTTTTGATTTTGGGGCCCTGAAAAACGGGACCGAATCCAGACCATCGCTTTTAAAGTCATCCCCAACGTCTCCCGGGGCCCTCAGTACTGTGGGAGCCTTATTGAGGACGTCTACCAGTAATTTCTATTTTTCGGGGGG
The DNA here is from genome assembly GCA_905231905.1 of Symbiodinium pilosum. Taxonomy (NCBI): domain Eukaryota; class Dinophyceae; order Suessiales; family Symbiodiniaceae; genus Symbiodinium; species Symbiodinium pilosum. Next base: position 10,915 of record CAJNIZ010043768.1, read on the forward strand.
CCCTATTGTTAGGGTGGGAGGCCCCAGACTTTAAAGGGAGCGCACATTAAGAACAATTATGACTTAAACAACTCAACTGTCACCACATCCTGTGCTCCCCCTTGCTTAATTTTTACTTGCCCCAAGTATGGATCAAGAACCACAGCTAAGGGAAACCTAGAGGGCCAGATGTGCAGGTGGGGGAACCCATGATCATTCAATAAATAAATGCCCCTCATTTCCTGGCCATTATGTGAAGGAAGCCCATTGTTTACTTACGGGTCTTAGTAGGCAATGTGGGAATAGAATCCTTACATTGGCCCTATATTATATATTCCCTGCTGAGAACCAATAACTTTAGGTCCCGGTTATAACGACTTGCAGCCCTTTCAGGGCCTGACTGTGGAAGAAAGATTCCAATGACTCACCTGACTATTTGAGAATACCTGAAAGCCAAACATGCACATCAGAATGCGAAATGCTTAGCGCCATATAACGACTCAAATCATGACAGATTCCCGCCTACAAAACAGACCGGGGAAGCCGATCATAAGCTTAAAGACGCTCATAGAACTGCGACCCAGCATCATCGCAATGTTGAAAGAGCAGGCATTAGGCTGCAATGAACACCTGAGGGTTCACGCCATTCATTGCACGGCTTAGTATTAGGTTAAATTCCAGGATTTCATGGTATCCATGCAGTTCTTGGGTTGAGGTTTGATTCTCTACGTAGTTTGGTTTGTGAAGCTTGTGCCATGGGCAGCCGTTGATCTTCTCAAAATCGGGGACCCTTTTTCCGCGTTGCGGCTAAGGAACTTAAATTGAATTACCATAATGGGTGTATATATATATATATATACGGTGCCCCCCCATGTACCTACCTTTTTTCTCTGCCTTAATGCAAATTTCCTTGTAGGTCACCCCTGCAGATAAGTTAAAGACATGAGAAGCTCTATCTATACGTGGCTTCTCAAACTATCCTTCAAAACAAAGCACAGAGTTGTTGCTCGATTTTTGCAATGGCTTTGAGATCCTCACCATGAAAACCTTTGAGAATGTTTTCACGCGCTCTGAACCACAAGGTGAGTAGCAATAGTTTTGATTAATGTTAGGTATTGGCATATATGGTACATAATCTGAGACACTTGCATACTGTATACTGAAATGAAAATGTAAAACTTCAAAAAATGAGACTAGAACAGCTAAAATACCCCATATTCTATCTACTTAAGGGGGACTTAACCCTAAACCACAAGATCCTGTTGTACTGAGTTCATAGCGCCGGAAGCGATCCGAGAAGCTCGAGGGACAGGTCCTGTCACTGGTGGGCGGTTTAGGGTTTAGGGTTTAGGATTTAGGGTTTAGGGTCCGCCGACCTTAGGGGGCGTGTTGGATGGTTTCAGTAACGGAGAGGGTGAAAACCCTCTTCCTTTCTCCCTTACAGCCTAGAAA
>CAJNIZ010043768.1:12445-27250 GCA_905231905.1 Symbiodinium pilosum
CGAACCCCCAAAATCTGAAGCTTGGGGCCCCAAAGCCCTAAGGCCAGCCCCTGGGAGACGCGCCCTGGGCTGCGGGTCCGTTGTTGCGGCGTCGTTGCGATCATGCCCCTGCCCCGCGGCCCTCACCATTTGCGCTCCCGCGGTCGGCGGACTGAGCCGGAGGCTCTTAAGTTTAGGGCTCAGAATTCAGGGCGCAGCTTCAGGGCTTACAAAGCTCAGGGAACCCTCAAGCCGAAGGCCCTGATCCAAATATGGTTTAGAGTTTAGGGTCTAAGGTTTACCCTAAAGCCTGGACCCTAGACTAATTATCATTCTAAAGCTGGGGATGTGTGTCTAAATTTAGATGAGCTAAGCTCTGTGCCTCCAGGAACCTTTCAACAGTGTCTATGTAGGTTCTCTCTACGGGTTTTGGTCTGAGTGAAGGGTACTTGCGGGGGCCAGTTGGTGATTTAAATACACGGGCCTGAAGATCACCAACATCATTTGGAGGTGTGTTTCAGGTACGCTATACCATACTTGTAGAAGGAATGTGGACATCAATATTGGTAAACATCATCATGAAGCTCCATATAACCACAGTTTCCGTTCACTTTTGCATTTAAATTTCTTGTCCATGGAATTCTCCAGTCTACACCCCCATAAAAATCTAACCCCCCACATAAACCTATAGCCCATGGTAGTTGAGCTTCTACATTAGGTTTGGCAGCTCCTGGTTTGAACCACTCACATCCAGTACGTAACTTACTGGTGCTTAAGGGGAAGTGGGTTCGCTTTCATATTTCTTCATTCCGTAAAACCCCTGAAGCCCCTGAACCCCTTTAAAAACCCCAAGCCCTAAACATTATAGAGCTCCTCATGCAACTTGGAGGTGTAGCTATCAGGATGACAGACTTCTCGCAACGTCAGTTCTGCCTAAAACTCTCAAAGAAGAAGCACGCAACCCTCCACGGTTTGGAACCCTTGAAAATTCTAAGTCTCTATTCCCCTGAAAGCAAGATGCTGCCTTTGCAGACGCAAGAGGAACGTGCACCCAGATTGGTGTGGTACGTGGGATGTCTGTGTTGGGAAAGACTACGAACTACAGTGCTGATCACGACGAACGGGAATTCGAACCCCAAACCGTAGACCCTAACCCCAAGTCTCTAAGCCGTTAATGCTTGAACGTTCCACCCGGATGGCTGGGCTGAAGGCTTACCCCAAAAACCTGATTTCTGGAAGAACAAACCAACACACCAACTCTTGGTTTGCTGGGCACGAGAGATGTGCCGTCACCAGATATGCCGCCACCCGCCCCCCACCCCACACCTCTTCGGGGCGCCATTTCTACATGTTACCTCGCAGCAAGATGCCCTAAGCCCTAGAAACCCTAAACCCTCAACCCTAAGCCCAAAGAGGGTCCTCGCGGCCACCAGCACTGCACAGAGCCATTGCCTTGCTACCACAGCGTATGGACTGGTTTAGGGCTTAGGGTAAAAAGAACTTAATTCAAGTTGCTATAATAAGGGTACATAGGGGTAATTATATCAGGGTATATAGGGATCTCTAGGATTTAGGGTTCAGGGATAAGGAAGATGACTTAAGTTACTATGTTGTGGAAACCCAATGATTTACCATACATAGCCATTATGGTAACTTAATTTAAGTTCCTCAACAGCAACCCAGCGGAGTTGAGGCCTGGGTTTAGGGTTAGTGTTTAGGGCTTAGAATTGGGGGTTTAGAGTTTAGGGTTTAGAGCTTAGAGTTTTTGGCTGGGGTCTGGGTTCAGGGTTTAGAGCCTAGGCCTAGAGTTGAGGGTTTAGAGAAAATCGAGAACGGGCCGTCTCGGGCTGTTCAGATGTTGTAGGATATCTTGGGTGCAGGTTTACGCGTACCTCCGTTTTAATATCCGCTCCCTTAGGCATTGAACAAATCACATGAGGGCCACGGTCTAAACTCCTAGTATCCGCCTTAATTCTCCCTGTAGCAGTCCCGTATATCATCCACTATAACTCCCCTTTGAGGCGTTTCGACTATAGCTCCCACAAGTCATGGACCGCCTCTGAGCTTTCTCGCTCCATGGGTTAGCCAGTGTGGGGGGCCTTCATCCTAGGCTAAACTTTGCCATTGAAAGCCGGAATGTGGGCGCTTATACAGGGGATTATATAGAGGAGTATTCAAGGGCTGATTAAGGGGGATACTAGGAATTTAGACCATGGCTCATATGAAGAAGATGCAAGGAAGAATCACACTGTTCAGAGAAGCTTCCGTATACCATAGCGCAAGAAATAATCATAGTTCTTAAGAAGCTACCATACGGGTGGTTGTCAAAATTATGGTCCCTTTTGGGATCCCTATTATAAAAGATCCTACGAGGGCACACCAAAGGACTCAGATTGACAGGACGAAAACAAATCCTTAACAAGCCCAGCTTGACAGTTCCCTATTGGGGCTCGTTAGTCGCTGAATCTTCATCAGGAGTATATAGCCTGTGCAGGAAGACTATGTACCAAAGAGGTCTCTATGGAGCGGTGGCTTGGCTTTTGGGGATATGGTTTGCAGAACCTCTCAAAGGACTGTACCTGGACCCTCAAAGCATGTGGAATGATTTATTCTTGCTTTTTACGGGGTTGTGGGCCATTTTTACTTACTTCCGAAGTTCAGGTTAGACCTAAATCTTTTGCATAAGGCGTTTAGGGCCGTGTTTCGTGGACAGGCTCTGCGAGACAAAAACCAAACCTGGAAAACATGGCATATTGGGGCTTTTCCTGATTGTAGTGACTCAAAAGGAACTCCGATTTTTTTCTGGAAACCCACCTATCTTCGGATTGAGTTTTTGGGGCCACAAGTCCTTGTATGGGCTTCGTCAACACAAACCCGGTCCTGTAGAACCTTTTCGGACAGTACGGGAAGCCCAGTAGTACCTCCTCTCCAAGGTATGAAAATCAGAGCAGGCTCCCAGGACACAAGGAATTGTATCAGGATAATGGAAAATAACATGGAAACAACTATAACTAGGGTTTAAGGTTTAGGGATAATGGAAAATGAAATGGAAACTACTATCATGGAGAACCAAATGGAAAGGAACATGGAAAATGAAGTGGAAACAGGGATTATTTTGGGTTGTATTGGGGTTATAGTGAAGGTTGTTAAAGTTACGGCCCGTTTGGGGTACCCTAAATACCAGGGCCCGCATCGTAATTACAGTGACAGGGAAACCCGCACAAGAGCCATAATTTTGACAACCCCGAGGGCTCGTTTTGCGAATGATCAAGGACTCACAAGCTTGTGCTTTTAATATTAGGGAAATCCTGCAGCATGCTTTCGACCCCGCATTATGCGTCCAGGGCTTACAGGGATTAGGCATTGAGATTTGGCTACCCAAAACCCAAAACCCTAACCACTAGGGGTTGCATTTCAGCGTTTCAGGGTTTGCATCGCAACAAGCGGTACACTCAGCAACTCGCTGACCAAACTAGCTATGGAGCACTTCAATGCGGGGTTTTGAGGGTAGGATGTTAGATGTGTACTTGCTTATTAATAACCATCAGGATTGTGAGCTGTGAGGGAATGATGTTGGTAATCCTGTAGGCTCCTACATAACAATGCTTGCAAAGCAGCAGTCTGCCAACTGCTCCTATGGATATAGGAGGATAATGTGTTCTTGGGAAGATTATAGGGGATTATATGGGGGTTTCCCAAGATTAGGGGTACTATTTTGGGGGTCCCATTAATAAGGATTATAATATTTTGGGGTCTATATTAGGAGGGCTGCCTACTGACCACCCAGTAGCTATAATTATCTCCTTGAACTGTCAAGGCACTCAATGCAAGGGCTCCAACAACTTTCTGGTGGTGAATTAATCGGGAATAAGGGACGCTGATCCCTGTATAACACCTATATACTATATTCCCTTACTTCCCTTACTGTATTCCCTACTAACCCCAAGCAAGCCCTAAATCCTGAAACTAAACCACCTGGCCCAAAGCAAGGCAAAGGAGCCCCAACAGTTCATGGCTAAACCCTAAACCCTAAACCCTGCGCTCAGTTTGGGACGCTATTCAGCACCTGCCGTGCAGCATCTTCAGGTCCCGGCAGCTTTTGGGGAGCTCTTCAGGTTTCCCAAAATTAGGGATACCCTTAAAGGGACTCATAGGGGTTATATAGGGATATATATATATATATGGTTTAGGGTTTAGGGGTTATAGGGTTTAGGGTCTAGGGTGTTGAGAACTGCAGTGGATACTAAACATCTTGCACAACACTAGGTACCTGATACCTTGAGAATTGTGATACAAAAGTATATTAAAGTTATGCAGGTTTCTAAATATCAACAATACTAAACTAAACCCTAAACCATATTTGTAGCTCATGTAAGGTTCAGGGATTAGGGTTTGGGGGCCCACAGAGCTTCATGAGACAGATGAGACAGATGGACAGCCTGCACTTTACCATCTCTGGGGCTCTAAGGTTGAAACCGGGGGCGTCTGGTAGGGCCCGTCACCCCGGGATCCTTATACACCTAGTAGATACCCTATATGTGCCCTTGAGGGTCCCAAGAACCCCCCTGCAAAGTCTAAATGGGCAGCATGTACCTCGTCCCTGCCCGTAAAACCTGACTGCTATGATTAGGGAACCCATCCCCACAACACAGGATTTAGGGTTCAGGGTTTAGGCGTCTAGGGGTTGAGGGTTTAGTGTTTAGGGGGGCAATAGAGCATAACGGCAGCTACATAAAGGCCCCTATATACTGGAGCATTCCGGCTTTAGGAGATAGCCGTGCAGAAGAACTTCCGGGAATTTAGAGTTTGGGGCTTCAGTATTTGCATCTCTCTACTCCTCTTCCTACCTGCACCTAAAAGGGGGAGGGGGTTGGGGGAGTGGATCTCTGCAAGTATCCCTATATGCTGTGCACGCATGCCCCTAGAAGAATGGGCAAATGTTTCAAACATTAGGGTTTAGGTTGGTACCTCATGGCCCCCCAAAAACGGTGAAAACGCCCAATCATTAAGCAACAAAACAGGAAATCAAGGCTGATCCCAAATTGCTTCCTAGAACTTCCATGCTAACTCCGCCCAGCTATTAACAACCCCCCCATTCCCCTAATAAATAGCACGCAATGTAGTCCCTAGTCCTACACTCTCCCCTGGACTGGAGAGGTTATCAGGGGGTTGGAATGACAGTAAAGGTAGGATGAGCTCGCAGGGGGCCAGTTGCGGGGCTTCTTCAGGTTTAGGGCTAGTAGTTTAGGGTTTACGGTTCTGTAGAAGCTTGTATAAGTACGAACATCGTTTTGTGTAGCTCAAAAAAATTACGAACATCGTTTCGAGAAGCTCATAAAGCTACCAACATCGTCCTGCGGTCTACCCTATAGGACGATAATGTCAACTATTTAGGCCCCTCCTTGAGCTGTAGACATCTTAGGCAGGCGTGAGACTTTCTAGAGATCGCGGATGGCTGAGGACTTGGTCTTCAGGACCAAGAAATTACGGGTTTAGGGTTATAGGTTAGGAGGACCCCCCACCCTGTAATAGTGGTATAATAGGAATATAATAGGACCCTAATATCATCCTTATTATCCCTTATAGCCACTATTACTGGGTGGGGGGGTCCACCTAAGTTATAGGGTTTGGGATGCAGGGATTACCTCCAGGGACTCCCCAGTGGGTTACCGTTTACCGTACAGGGCTAGCATAAAGGGTTTAGGGCACACTCTCTAACATGGTCCAACGAACTCTGTACCAGCCTGAAGAAAAATTCCTTGGATGGCAACTTGCCAAAACCTCAGACTGCAAAACTTATACGCCTCTACCCTTGCAAACCCAAAATCCTCGGAACCCTGTGCACATATGAGAGCTTCTTGAAATTACTCCGACGTAGCCCTGAATAAGCACCCTTATCATCTCCTTATAGTCCCATACACCTTCTGGGGGCCAAGCGCCCCTTTTTCAAAAAACTGCGCTGCCTGACCAGCAGTACCCCCACCCAGTTGAAAGCCCCATGAATCTCAATATCCGATAACCGCCCAAAAGACATGCATGCAACGCTAACCTGGAACCCCATCTTGACTCCGCAAGGCCTGTTTAAGGGGTCCATGTTAGTTTTGGGTGGTATTCAGGCACTGAAGGCCTCCACATCTCTGGTCGAGGCATTTGCTTTGGCCTCCTGCAAGCAAGGCTTCAAATTTTGGATGGGACCCCAAACCAAAATTGAAGGTGGTTGTCAAAATTATGGTCCCTTTTTGGGTCCCTATTATAATACGGCACCTAATACTTAGGGTACCCAAAAAGGGACGATAATTTTGACAACCACCCATCTGCATCAGGTAAACCTTAAACAGCAAACCTTTCAGCTCCCAAGAAGCAGGAGAAACGTGAACCCCCCCATGCGCGTGACCCCCCATGTGTTCTCAGATGTAAAATCCGAGCATCCCCCTTAAAACCCCTGGAATACTCCGCTAAATAATACCCTTTGCTCACATGGGAGGCCACGCGTCTGGAGCTTCTCCTCATGCCCTGCCTCCTGGCTACAGCCTGCCCAGCTGCCTAATAATGAATACCCCGGAGATATAGTCCCCCTTAAGTAGATAGAATATGGCTTGGGGTAGATTATAGTAAGATCCTCATATACACCACTTTCTATCTACTTAAGGGGGACTATAGATCCATTATTTATTAGGGAAAGTATTTCGGGATGTTCTTATAGAGAAAGTATCCTTTCTCCTTCATCTTCAGACTCGGCGAGAAAGAGACAAAAAAATATGAGGATACAGGAAGTCAGCCCTAACCCTGTTTAAGCCCTAAAACCCTCAAACCCTAAAACCCTAGAACTCTAAAACCCTAGAACTCTAAAACCCTAGAACCCTGGAACTCTAAAACCCTATAGAACCCTAAAACCCTAGAACTCTAAAACCCTAGAACCCTAGAACTCTAAAACCCCAGAACCCCAAAACCCAAAAGACCACCAGCGTTCTCCTCCAGGATGACAAGGCCCAAAGGCCACTGCTCAGGGGGAAGGCTGTTGATGGCGGCCTGGAGCTTCGGGTTTAGGGTCGGGCCAAGGATTTAAGGGTTTAGGGCCAAGGAGTTCAGGGTTTAGGGCCAAGGGTTTAAGGTTTCAGGGCCAAGGATTTAGGGGTTTTGGGCTAAGGATTGAAGGTTTTAGGGCCAAGGATTCAAGGTTTAGGGTTCAGGGCTTAGGGTGTGGGGGGTAAGGTCAGGATTTAAAGGTTGAGGGTTTGGGGTTTTTAGGGTTGAATGATTTCGGGTCTGGGGTTTGGATTGTCGTGCTCGCGGCTTGAGGCTTGCAGCTTTGAGTTTGGGCTCTGGCATTCAAAAGTTCAGGGCTTATATCGAGATTAGGACTATAACCCCTATAACTTTCCCCTATATAACCCCCTAGATAAACCCCTTCAAAGAGTTTAGACTACAGCTCATATCGAGATTAGGACTACATGGAAGGCTTCGCGAAACTGGGGGGTTTAGTGTTCAGGACCTGAAGTCTGGGGACATGCGACAGGGCTTACTTTGAGAGATAGCAGATGGCACCTCAAGCCAACCAAACATGTTGCATAGATGTCACGTGAGCTATAGTCTAAACTCCTAGTATCTGCCTTAATAACCCCTATCGTAGTCCCCTATATAATAGCCTATATAATAACCCCTTGAAGGAGTTTAGACTACAGCTCATGTCATGTGGGCTTCCAACACGAGTTGTCGTAGGACGCATATACCGGAAATCTAGACCCTAAACGCTAAACCCCAAACCCTAAACAAACTCTAAACCCTAAACAAATCCTAAACCGTAAACCCTAAACCCTAAACCGCTCTTCATTGAAATTGTTACCAGACACCGCATTTAGGCAACCGTAAGCTGGGAGATACGGGGGTTTCCCAAACCTAGGGGTACCATTTTGGGGTCCCCATTATAAGGATTGAAGTACGTTGGGGTGTATATTGGGGTCTCCCTATTTCTGGAAACTGCCATATCAAAAACTAAAGGCATCTTCTGATTGATGTCGTCTGCCGAAGCAAAGAAGGATGAATTTACACTGGATGATTCTTTTTTAAACTTGAGCTGCAATCTGGAGTTTCCTAATCTCCCCCTTCATAACCCTTATAATACTCCAACATACTAATCCCCTTTGTAACTCCCTTTAAGGAGTGTAGATTGCGGCTCAATTGGTTGTGATCTCTCCCATTCTTGTGTCCCTGACGCATGCTACAACCCTCCTCTAGTTGCACTATCCCCTAGGCGCTCCCGTTCATGGATCTTTGGGGACCCGTCGCAGACTGTTTTCCCATGCTGGCCAGTTCAGAAGAATTCCAAAACCTGGAACCAGGCCATTTTGGGACCATCTTCTATATGAACTACCTTTGCAATGCCAGCTTGCGATCGCGAGCTTGCTTTCATCTACCATGCTTATGTTTAGCTGGGGAAGCTCCTTTCGAGGATTTGGAGTCATGCTTTGAAAGCCTTTCCAAGGCTCGTCCCACGGGATCCTCTACGTAACAGGTGATAGCAATAGATACTAAAAATTGTAACTGGCAGAAAAACTACTCCTGGTAATACTACTGGCAGAAGCCAAAGTAGTAAAACCCGCTTTAAGCCCCGTCCTTCTCAAAGAGACACGCGGCATCAGCGTCTATTATGGCATTGGGCTGGTAACCCAGACCCCCTAAAGGATCCAACAAAAAGGAACCCCCTAATAATCCCCTAGTTTCCCCAATGTAGTAATGGGCTCATATTGGGGGGGTTCCATTTTGTGGATCCTACCCTAAACCCTAAACCCTAAGCCTCAAACCCTAAACCCTAAAAACCCTAAACGGGAGGCTGGTAAGGAGGCCAAAATTGCACTGAGCTGCCAACGCTGTACAGCCTTCCCGTGGGTTCGAAGGGTGCCTGCGATTGGTTATAGGGATTATAGGGGTTACAGGGGTTACAGGGGTTACAGGAGTTATAGGGTTTACAGGTATTATAGGGCTTAGGGTTTAGGGCTTCGGGCACAGGACTTGGGGTTCAGGATTCAGGGTTAGGGGGTTGCAGTGTCAATCTTGGACCTGGAAGGCGGTAGAAATCCGGGTACTACAACAATAGGCTCCTGAGTGATCATAGATGTTTCTTTGTACTCAGAACTTGATGTTTTTTTAAGCTGCGGCACTACCATCACTTACTAGGGGTTTTGGTACACGACGTCATGCAGGACTCGTTCATCGACAACAGCGCAGATCAACCAGGACCTTTAGGGATGCAAAACCGGAGGCCACCCAAAAAGAAGGCGTGATTGTCAAAATGCGGGATCAGTTAGACTCGGTTCAGGTTTAGGGTTTAGGCCCTATATTTCATTTTCCATGTACTTCTCCGTTTGATTCTCCCTTATGTCCCTGTAACCGATATACTCCAGTATAACCCTATAACCCTGAACAATAAGCCCTAAAACCCTGAAACCTAAACCATAACGGGACCATAATATGGGTGATTGGTCAGGCTTGTTGGGGTGTTTGGGATTTAGCATGCAAATCCAACCCTTCCCTGTGCAACCCTAGACCCTAAACCCTTTTTGAAGGGTCCAGGGATTACGGTCTATGGTTTGACAGTTTAGGGTCTACAGTGTTTAGGGTTGATAAGTTTTCGGGACGAGGGTCTACTGGAAGGACTCTTAACCCAGCGAATTGCAGTGCCCACTTGGGTTACGGGGGAACTTTTAGGAACTCTTATGCAGTCGTGTTCTGGTATAAAGTCCTAAACCCCCTACTCTAAACCCTAAACCCCCACTGTAGCTGCTCAGGGAGGCCTATGCACCCAGGACAGTGCACCCAACGCGCGAAAGACATGCGTCCCACTCCTATAAACCCAAAACCTCGACCCCAACAACATCACAAATTCAACTCATGCACCATACCCTACACCCTAAACTCTCAACCCCAAACCCTAAACTGTAAAAGGCAAAACTGAACCAACCGTACACCCTAAACCTTAGACCGGAAACCTGAAACTGTGAAAAGTGAACCTTATAAACCCTGAACCCTAGATCCCAAACCCTAAACCCTGAATCCCAAATCCTAAATCCCAAACCCTAAGCCCTAAATCCCAAATCCTGAACCCTGAACCCCAAGTCCTAAACCGGCAACCCCAGAAAGTCTTAGCCGAGCTGGCTTCTAGAAAGTCTCAGCCTAGCATCCTTCTAGGTTGATGGTTTAGGGTTTAGGGTCTAGGGCTTAGGATTTAGGGTTTTAGGATTTGTAGGGTTTAGGATTTGGGGCTTAGGGTTCAGGATCTAGGGTTTAGGGTTCAGGGATTTAGGGCGTAGGGTTTAAAGTTCAGGGTTTAGGAAAATTAGACCCACATTTGTAACTGTAGCTACCACCTGGTTCTATGCCCATTCAGGGACTTCAGTTATACGTGCAGGTATGCGTAGGTTATGACATGCGCAAATTCAGCCAAGTAGACCCTAAACCACAAACCCTAAACCCTAAACCCCAAACGTGCCAAGGTCCCCGCATGCCATTTCACCCGAAGCAGACCAATAGCCTCAGGGTAAACTTGCCGGTGGTTAAGGGGGAGTGGGGGGGCTCAAAATCCTGAACCCTAAACCCTGAATGGTTTGCAGATGCTACCTGGTTTGAGTTTAGGGTTTAGGGGGGATCGGGGAAACCTATGTAGTACTTCCTGTCTGCTGCACTTGTAGCTTCATGGATCGTGTTGTCGGCGACTAGGTAAGCTTCTAGCACGCTTACAGAAACTTCTCGAATCATGTGAGCAATAGTCTAAACTCCCAGTATTCCCCTTGATGAGCACTATGGTGGTTCCCGATATAATCCCCTACAAAACCCTCTTTTAAGGAGTTTAGACTACGGCTCATGTGGGTCTGTAGCTACAAGATTTAGGGTTGGGGCTTAAGGCTGTTGCGAGAAAGGCTGCTAGACGGCAGATTCGTTTTCTCCCGAGAAACCAGCCATACGAGCACTTTCCTCGACAGCCTCGCACCAGACAACCCCTAGACTTACTGGTATTCAAGGGAGAGTGGGAGGGGATCCTGTAAAAACGCCTATACTCCCCTGTAAACGTACCAGCATTTTCTCCCTCACTGCCCAACCTCTGCTATCAAACCCTGACGCTACAATCTGCAAATCCCGAACCCAATGCAAATTGGAAAACTCTCCACCTGCAAGCTACACACCGGAAATGCTGAAACCATGAATCTTAGACCCGTAATCCTAGCCCCAAAATACTGGTCCCTTAACTCTGAAGCCCTTACATCCCCCAACAAAACCTTTGAGGGGTCAAAAAGCGCAGGATTCCGCGCCTCTTGCCAAAAGCCCGCGTCTCCCAAGCATTGGATAGCCGCACGCGCATCCTGCATACGCGGTTAAAGTTTAGCATCTAGGTTGTCCCTACCCTACACTCCCCCAAACTAACATGGAAAGCACGCTGTGATCTTTGTCTAAGAGTCCACGGACCCAAGTAATTGCGTTATAGGGCCCAAAAACCATTCATATTCTAGTATATGGGCCCAGAGGCCCTATTATTTGGGTCCTTGGACCCTTAGAGTTTGAAAGGCTTTGGGGGGTTCCATGTTGGTTTACGTCCTGTACCTCGACCTCCCAGGCACCAAGAATCACAGCCTTTTTCTCCCGAAGTCCTGGAAAGCCCTGGAAAAATACGTTCTAAAGGCTTCCAGGCGCGTACTAGCGAGTCGGGGAATGGAACCCTGGTTTAGGGTTTCCAGTTCAGGATATGGGGCTGAAGGTTTAAGAGTCTGTCTCAAGCCTCAATATAGGCTTAAACTGCAAGGAAGAAGCCAGAATTGGTGAACGTCTGTATCCCCTGCACTTTGACCTACAAAGAGAGACAAGTCGGACAGATCATCCTGCTTCCATCTCCAAACCTGCTTCAACCCTTTCTCTATACTAAGCCCGATAGTAAGCCCTAAATGCTGAACCCAGCATGCCAATTGATAAGCGTTTAACACCAGCAGCTCTTAGATACGCAAGTTTATCAATATGGTACTTTCCCAAAATAAAGGGACCCCAATATAGACCCCAAAATACTACAGTCCTTATTATGGGGACCCCCAAAATAGTACCCCTAATTTTGGGAAATTCCCATATCATCCTGAACACTAAACCCTAAACCCTAAATCCTGAATCCTTTCAAGGTGGACCCTCATAATCTCAATCCAGAGCCTCTTCACAGGGGGGACTAATGCAATGAATACGCAAGCGCCGCTTAGAGGGAGGAAAAGGTTCTTTATTGGTGTATTGGGCTTGTATAAGCGACTTTCAGACAGCCCGTACCCAAGGGCCACAGAATATGTCTTGGTACCCAGAGTAAGTATACGGGTACCCCCTATAAACCCTTAGTATATCCTACATACGTACGTGGGCCATTTGGGCTACACATTCCCAGAGTCCCTAAGGAGAAAACCCCAGACGACTGGCCCTGCTGCGCCTGCGGATGTGCGAAGCACAATTTACGTCGCAAAGAGGTGAGCCCCTGCCACAACTTCTCCCTAAACCCTAAATTTTGAGTTTAGGGTTGTTCAGCGAAATCGTTCTCAAAGGGTCCAGGCACCAAAGTTGTGCATATCTCTTTGTTTAGAAGGGGGTTTCCTCGCAGGTACTCTGGGGCCTAGGTAGATGCTATGAAGGTATCAGGACCCTTTGGGGTTAGGTTTTAGGACTAATTAGCTAAGGCTTGGGGCTTAGAGACAAGGGGTTAGAGTTTAAGCAGTCCTATTTTCTTTTGGTTGGCAGAGGTCCCGTGCTGTACAGTTGACTAGTTAGAATAATAAGTCATATTTGTTCGGACGACTTCCCGAAAAGTTCCTATCTGAAATGGGTTGTTAAGATTGTCATGAGGCTTGCTTCCTGTAACCTAGACATTACGGGCCATGTCATGTTGAGTTCGGCGAACTCGCATGTAAAGCATGCTGCTGAAAATGGGGTCCTCTTCTGCATGCAGAAAATACAAGCACCTGACATAGGCTGCCACATGGCTTTGAGATACCTACGTTTGAAGTTCTGGCATTGCTGTTTTTTTGCCTGTGCGGGGCTTCGGGTTCGCTTGTGTTGTTTGTCTTGGAAGTTGGGGTCTCTGAATAATGTGTTCATGTTTTAGATCAAGCTAAGCCTCAAGCCCTGACCCTCTTGGATATGGCCCAATGACACTTCCCAATCAAAGCCAGCTTTGGCACTTGACTGCACAAACGGCACTCCCTCGTCCGGGCAGTATCCATTGCAGCTTTTCGGGATCAGTTATAAATCTCATCTAAGCTGTTGCTTCTGCAGTTACACATTGGTGCGTGCTTGCGTGCTTGGTGAAAGAAACACAGGCTTCTCCACAAGGGCACGCATGCTTCCTGATGGGTTGAGAGCTTAGGGGTTAAAGTGATAGCGGCTTATTAGCCGGTGTAGAATGCCGAGGAGTTACCAATATGATTTTGAAGTCAAGTCTCAGGATTTTGAAGCAACCAATACAATAACTATACAAGGAACCTTTGATTATTCAGGCTTCTACCTTAAACACTCAACCAAAGCCCACAAACAAGCTGGAACCTGGGACCTTCCGAGGCGCCTGAGACCCTCCACCAAAGCAAACAGCAGAAACCCGGAATCCTGCACAAGGACTACTCGTTGACCCTAAACCCTAAACCCTTATAAACCCTGAACCCCGAACCCTTAAACCTAAACCCTTAAACCTAAACCCTTGACCCGTAGGAAGGATCCTAGAACGAGCAAAGGATAGCCACAGGTTGAGAATCTTGTGGTTGAGGCTACCAACATCCCCTTTGACATAGTATGGTTATATAGTAAATCAAAGGGGCTCCTTACCATAGTAACTTGATTCACATACATTCCTTAAATCACATCCGGGCCTTGTGGAGCTTCTTCTGGTCTCCTGCGCTCTCCCTGCGTCAAGGGCACAAGGCTGGCAGGCTAATTTAGGGTTTAGGGTTTAGGGTTTCGATGGTTGAGTTGCACACAAAGTCTTGTCTGTCCAAAATCCTTTGTTAGCCCAGGCAAAGCATGCAAAGCCTACAAAGTTCAGGGCTCAGGGTTTAGGATCCCAAAGCCCTCAACCCCAAACCCACTAGGGTGCAGAAGTACCCCTCCCAGCTAACATACCCTCACAGAACCCTAAACCCTAAACCCTACATTTCTCGTATTCAGGTTTGACAGGTGAGGAGGCTAAGGAAGGTCGGCCGAGACTTCTCCCAAATTTTGGCATGCGGCGGTTCAGGGTTTAAGGTTTAGGGTCTATATAGTCCCCACTAAGTAGATAAAAATAATGGGGTATATGGGGATCTTATCATAATATACCCCGAAGCTATTCTATCTACTTAAGGGGGACTACGGGGTTGCGCGCTGCATGTCTTTTCAGGGACCCGGCATGAGCCCTAGGCTGTTAACCAGTAAACGTCCAACCTCCTAAGCTATCCCTGACACTCAAAAGCCGATGATCATCCTGGACCTTGTGTCCAGCTAGTATCCCTAGACAGGGTTTAGGATTTAGGGTTTAGGGTATCCCTAAATAGGGGGACCCCAATATAGACCCCAACAATGGAGAATCAAATGNNAAACGAACATGGAACATGAAATGGATGCTAGGATCATGTAGGGGTTTACAGGGTCCCTGCAAGCTGTGGAACTCACATGTTGGCTTGCAGATTGACGGCAACCAGCTACATGAGTTGCGAAGTGGTGGATCCCCTCACATGCCCGCCGAAATATGCGGAACCTGACTATTATGGGACCCCAGAGAAAGACCCGCAATCCAGTGTTCCCTGAATTTCCATCCCAACGCAATATCCCCCTAAACCCTAAACC